>CAEGAE010039721.1:0-16916 GCA_903067095.1 Girardinus metallicus
GATAGATAGATAGATAGATAGATAGATAGATAGATAGATAGATAGATAGATAGATAGATAGATAGATAGATAGATATTTACAATTTGGGATGCTTATAAACCCATTCTAAATCTGAGTGGTCTGTTATTAAAATACGTGAATTTTTCTTTTGAAACATAGACTCTAATACTGGATTGTTGCCTACTATCATCTCTTAGAAATCTCTTAGAAATAAAGGTATTTTATATGTAGCATACATTATTCCCAATATATATAAACACTAAAAATAAATATATATTTCCCATTTGGAAGCAATACTGAATTTGTACCAGAAAATATAAAGCCAGGGGTAGGCAGTGGTTTTTAAATGATCCTCAATTGGTACAAAATGGCCGAAAATGTGCCAAGAAAATATCCCCTCCCCACAGCTCCCCACCTCACTCTCATCATTAGCCTGAAGCAGGATGGATCCATGCTTTTATGTAAATGCCAAATTCTTACCCTTGCATTTTGATACTGGAGCGGAAGTTGAGACATATTTGAAAAAGCAAAGTCTTCTTTCAATCTGTTATTGTCCAATTTTAATAACTATGCGGAAATTGCTTGATACTTGAGATGGTGTTCTGAATTTCATGTTAGTCAATCAGCAATATCTAAACTGATTGAACTCAGGCCGGAACAAATGATCTGCTACCTATTTAAAGTACCAAAAACAGGCATGAATATAAAGAAAAAATAAAATAAAATAAAGTATTGCTTCGTCTAAACTATTTTCAGGTGTAATAGGACTGTGAGATGT
This sequence comes from Girardinus metallicus, assembly GCA_903067095.1. Lineage (NCBI taxonomy): Eukaryota > Metazoa > Chordata > Actinopteri > Cyprinodontiformes > Poeciliidae > Girardinus > Girardinus metallicus. The sequence goes on from CAEGAE010039721.1 coordinate 780, forward strand.
TTTGTAAATGTCTACAGATGCACAACAAAAGGAAGGGACACAACATGCCATAAAAGTTGGTTTGGGATTTGATAAAAAAAACAAACAAACAAACAATTATAAGTATTTAAGTAGGCTGTGCTCTGTTTTACTTTAAAAGGGGGGGGAAAAAACTCACCATAACTCACCGGATTTTACAGTCACTGAATTGCGCCCAGCCAAACCAGAGCAATTTTCCACATTAGAATGTTTTACAGCACCACTTTCACTCACATACTTCCCAGGCTCCTCTCCTCCAGCCACTGACCTAGGGACGTCTCTTGCGGCATACTTTCTCAGGGTGGAAATTGAGTGAAGAAACAGAAGTAAGAGAGAAGTGTGTCTGCACAGCAGGACTAAATCACACTGTAACATTTGGACACCCTGAGAGGGCGGTTTATTTTTTTATTTGCACTGCTGGGCTGCAGAAAAACTGAAAAAAAAAAAAAATAAAAAATAAAAAAGATCCAATGGTTCAAACTCTGATAAACCCAAGCCAATCTGTGGGCTGGGTGAGAATGCATTGTGGATGAAATCTCACCTATTTGCCTCAGCCCATCTTTGCAAAGAAATGTTCTCCAAACGTCCCACCACACGGAGTGTGGCCCCCGATATCTTCTAGTAGAAAGCTTTTTGTTGTTTGTTTGTTTTTACGAACGTTAAACTTAAAGCAGTAGAAAGAAAAAAGGTTAACTCTGTGTGGCGTAAATGGGCAAAGTTTTGACCGAAGTTTGTGCCTCATAGACAAAAGTCAACAGAAAAACCTATTTCTTTATTTTGAAAACCCCCTGGCGCCCTGACGTACAGTACTGTTTTATTTAGTGCCTGAGGAACTTAAAACGCATAAGAAGGCCATTTTTGATTGAATTTTTTCTTGTCATTGTGGAAGATGCTGTAAGCTAATTAAAAAAAAAAATAAGTTTCTCATAGAGGACCACTGAAGTTTTTGGAATGATGTGTGAATCCAAATCGTATTGAATTATTCAGAGCTGTGGGATCTCATAGGTCTGGTCAGCTAAATTCTGTATGAAAAGTCCATCTGGATGTGTCACTTTCTGTTTGTCTGCGGAAAAATGAAGAAGAAAACTGCCTCTCCCTCTGAGAAATCCGCCCTGCAGTTCAACAGTGTTGGATTAAGCTGCAATGTTTCGTTTTCCGCGAGGAAACGGCCATTTGTCAAAATTTTCTTGCACGAAATATATTTATTAAACAGTCTTGGGTGAAAGTGCCCTTCATCCTACGTATTTCTCCTATTTTTTAAGTTTTTGACACAGTTAAATGTGTCAAATGGTAAAATAAGGTTTAATATCAGACAACGATAACCAGAGTAAATACAAATTAGTTTTCAAGTGAGGAAAATAATTGACTATGATTAATCACATTTTTCCAGATCAGTTACACTTACCATGCCTAACTCTGACTACCAGACCTTGCAAATATATATAAAAAAAAAAAGAAAAAAAAATCACCTAAATAGAAACTAACATCATGAAACAGGTAGCCGGTTAAAATATTTCAAACATTATTTGTTCCAATTATTCAAGAGCAGATGGAAAAACTCACCCATTCACATGTTTCAGTCTGGAAATGTTTACAACACCGTTTCTAAGGCTGTTGGAACGCAAGTGAACTGCAGCGAAAGCCAATATCTACAATTGAGAAAATATGACAACCTTCCCAACAGTTGCCAACCTACCAGAATTTTTCTAGGGAAAAAAAAAAAAATCAACAAATAATCCTGGAGGGCCCAGAATAACCCAGAACGACAAAGCATCGCAGGCCTCACTTGAACCAAATGAGGTTAGCCTTCATGGATAAGGAGTAGGAGCGATGTTGGGCAAAAATAGAATTCGACCCAAGTGAAAACGATTAACCCAATTAGCACAATCATGTAATTATGTTACCTTCAGTTGTTCTGAAAAGGCTGTATGAATAAAATATGACTTAAAAGAAATGTTACTTTGTAATCTAATGACTTGAAATTGGGCCTCTGTCTCTTTAAAAACTCCTACTCTCTCTGAAACTCCGCCTTCAGGAAATCATCATAACATTGCTCCTCTATTAACCCTTAAACAACTTTTTTTTTTCCTAGCGTTTCACTGAGAAGTAGCTCGTATAATGAGCTCAAGTTCCACCAGGTGTTTGCTGATTGCTGCAGGCTAGTCTGAAGGAATTGAGGGAGGGAGTCGGAGCAGGAGCATTCACAGCTGACTGGTTGCCCCGGGAGATTAAAAGATTTCTCAAACATGCATGAAAGAATCGAGGCAACACTCCAGGTACGTTTTTGATGAGGGAATTACTTTATAACATGATGCAAGGCTCAAAAAAAGCAAATTTTACATTATATACATAATGCATAATAATAATTTGAGAATGTAAATCTAAACACATTTTTCAGTGATATTCTAATTTACCGATACACCTGCACGACCAGGTATGATCTTAACTAGATTTTGCTACTCATCATCTTTTACGTGGTCAACTATCTAGACCTCAGCTAAAAACATACCGGTTTCTACATAGGCATAATATCTCTTGTTGAAACTGGTTCATATTGGCAGTTCTAGCAAACTACATCTAGAAAACTAAGCTTTGTTTCCTTACAAATCCACGTTTGTATAATGGGATGTATTTGCTGTCTCTTCCTGTGTCAGGATCTCTCTCTATTTTCCACTTCTCTGATTTCTCTTACACCCATTAGCACCATGAATGTACTTATGTAGCACACGCATGTATGTTAACACACATCCTACTACGCTGCATCCATCGATGCTTCAGCTATCCGTCCATTTCTGCATCTACACATATAACCATCTCTCCAGCCTGGTCTACATTTCATACATCCAGCGGAGGTTTGCATGATCATCCTCCACTGCATGTTTTAAAATAGCCTCTATTACCTCCTCCACTGCTGAAGCACAGGGCCTCATCCAGTACTGATGTGAACATTGTTTTCTGGGTCATGGGAGAAAAGCAGAGGTTGACGGCGCAGAGAATAGGGCAAGTACGACATATTCAGCGGGTAACAGTGCAACTAACGAGAGAAACAAGGAGGCCATGATTACTTGATGGCACGGCTTCGCGGGCGCAATTTAGCATTTTCTGAGTAGGTTGTAATTTTTTTAGGGTTATTATTGCTCAGACAGTTACTGGCAGACATGTGAAAAGCCCTTTTTTTAACATTTATTTAGATGGAACATTTTGATGTAAAAAATATTTGTTATCCAGCAAAGTCATCAGTAAAGATTCCTATAACGTAAACAGGGCTACAGCTAACGGCTATCTTCGTAATACGGACTATCAATTACTTTGCCAAAAAAACTATTTTTTTTGGCATAAATAAACTATTTATGTGCAGAAAAATCAAGTCTGCAGGAAGATTTTCTGCAGACTTTATCAAACCGCTTAAACTTATTTCATACATTAAAAATTGATAAGAAAAGGCAAATAATAACAATGTTTTTTTTAGTGTACACTTGGTCAAAGGATGCACCTGCAGTTAAAAATAATTACCTTTAAGATTAGCGTGTGAAAAATTCAACCTTTTCTAGTTGACTTACCATTACTGCAGTGTAGGAACATGTAAAAAGCATGTTGAACAATCTTCAACTTGTTGATTAACCTGCTAATAATTGCATAGCAAAACATGCTTAATAAGAGATTGTTTTTACAAGTTTTGAACCGAGCGAAGCTAAAACCGTGCTACTTGAGGAGTTTTGGACAGAACATATTGACAAACGAGGAAGGTGTTTCGTTTTAAATGCTAAATGTGTATTTTTTGTGCCGTTTCGGCTTAATTATTGCTGCCTGAGGGTTTTTATACTCCAGTTTGACAATTAATCTCTTACTAAATTAGTTAACAATTCTTTCAGACATCAATTGATTGCGATTAATCTGATTGTGTCGGCCCTTAAAGTAAATACAGCTGAAAACATTTTGTCATCCATTGCTTTAATATCATGCAAGTATGTAACGATGTTTTCTCCACAACTTCCTGTTTTGATTGAATACACAAATGTGACAAGGCATTTTCTTTTCTCTCTTATACTTTTAAAGTAAGACAGATATGTGTTGATCTTTATGAATCTGAGAAAATACCCACTTGCGTAATAATTAATCAACTTCAATATGGCTGGTTCTGTGACGGGAACGGCAGAAAGAGAACCCAAGTTTGTCTTGCGATCGCCTACAGTCATGAGGAGAAATAGGAATGGTTTTAAAAATATGTATCTTTGCAGAAAAAAAAGTGCCATCTTTGAGTTTCCAAGACTCTGTGACAATTTATTTCAAAGCTCCAGGTTGTAGATTTTCTTCTCTTCTGCCCAGTAAACCCGGCCCTTACGAGAAAAAAAAAAAGAAAAAAAAAAAAATCTTGTGTCAGTCAGATCAGGAGCACTGGCAGATTTGCTCCATTTTCACTTTCTTTGCTGCTCACTTTACTTCACAAGACATCTGTTCTGCCTGCCTCGGCGTTGCTGTGCGATACAACAGAGCGCCGTTCAACAGGAGGTAAAGGTGTGCAGACACAAATCGATCCTGTACAACATGGCATCTCGTCAAACATATTCTGCATAGTCACTAGGCTCCGTTCAAACGGCCTCCGCCACACCCTTTGCTGGAGACGAGGGGCTGCGGAACACAAACCAAAAACACGCACGTCCGTACACGCTCATTTCGTTTTAAAGGCGACGCGTTTAATGAACTGCTAAAAAAAAAAAGAAAACAAAAAGGAATTCCACATTTGATCTTTTCCAAGGCTTCTCATTCAACTGTCTACTTCTTTTTTTTTTTCTGCTTTTCTGTGGCTTTCTGCTTCACAGATAAGCCGCCGGTTTCATCAGGGAGTTGTTTTTCCTCTCTCTCTCGTCTGTTTTGTCCTTCTCTAACAGCGTCCTGCTTCCTCACATGTCATCCTCCAGACTGCTGCTCAGGGTGTTATTGTGTCTTCAAAAAATAGTAGTGTGCGGTGGGCAGGTTTTGTGCCGCACATTCACAAACTTGATTGGGCGATTTGCTGATTGTAATTCCTAACGAAGGTAAACTTTTCCATTTAGAAGACATCAAATGAATTCCATATCTTAAGGATTTACAGAATTATTGCCACAAAATTATTATTATTATTATTTTTTTGTTAAATGATCACTTTGATTGCAATGGCTCAAACATCCTTCAGCTGTTTGAGTCACCTCAATCTGTTGGAGTCAAATTATGAGGTGTATGTGATGGTTTTGCTCGTAGTTAGCTAATCAGTTTTTTTCTTTCTTTCTTTCTTTATTAATTTTTTACCAACAAGCCATGTGCAAGTGGTTATTGTGCAAATGGCAATTAGTCCTCCGAGCGGAAGCAAACGCAAATTACTTAAGTGAGAGAGAAATTAAAAACGATTGTGATCGAAATGAATTTTTGTCCAAAAGGGTTCTAATTAAAGAGCAGAGCAAAAGCTGGGTTTTTTACTTTTTAAAGCAGGAAAAGGAACAGAAATGTTAACTCAGGTGAGTTCTGTTGCAGGACTACACATTCTACAGTGCCTTACATTTACAAAAGTATTCACACCTCTTGAACTTTTTTACTGCATAGGTAGGATGACGAACCATATATGGGATTCTGATTTTAGGAGACAGAACATGAGTCGGTATCCTGGGGCAAAACTAATAGACTTAAAAATTAGGCTCATTGAAATGACTCTGCAAATTTCTGTGGCAGCATTTCTACAACAAAAGAAAATTGGTGGAGCTATTAAGTTTGCTTTTTTTTTTTTTAAATTAAATCCCGCTTTTTTTAAAAAAAATTTCCACATATGTAGAATTCAAGAAAGTTCTTTTATTCAGCGTTTGTAATATTTGTTATATTTATATATTTATTTTAGAAAGTTATTTTATTCAGCATTTGAAATATTGGCTATATGTTTTTATTTATTGTCTAAAATCTAAAAATAAATGCATTTGCTGTTTCGTGATTTCTAACCCCTTAACTGTCGCCTGTAAAAACCTTTTTCCAAAAGCTGGTGTGACTTTGCGACTCTATAAATGACACGTGGCAAAAATGAGTCTTTGGATGATAGAGGTGTCTGACCCCTGCCTGTGTTATTGCATCACAATGGGGTACCATTTATCAATATCCAGAAAGTTACTCGTGCCTTTATATTCAGCCCTTTTGAGAATTTTTTTTTTCCTTTGTAAATGGTAAATATAGCGCTTTATCCGATCATTTTTGACCACTCAAAGCGCTTTACACTACTGTCATTCACCCATTCGCACTCACAAACGCTCACACATTCATACACCGATATGCAGATCGGTAGGCAATTTGGGGTTAAGTGCCTTACCCAAGGGCACATCGACATGGGGCAGGAGGAAGCTGGAATTAAACCTACAGAGACAACCTTCCGATCACAGGAAAAATACTCTTCCCACAGAGCCACAGTCGCCCTTTTTAAACAATGTCACTCTTACCATTAATTCATAAAAGCTAGATTTTCAGAGTGGCCAGAGAACAGCTTCCTTGTCAACAAATGTTTCCACCTGAACTGTTGACCTATGCATCTCCTCCAGAGTTGCAATCGTGGCTGATTGTCTGCATTGCTGGGTTTCAGATGACGTAGCGCCGACGCGGATGCAGATGGAGGGCAGGAAGTAAATGCAGGCCGTTTACTTCTGTTGATCCAGCATCAACATGTCTAAAGTCTGTGTCCTGTACGGTTGTTCCAACCGTTGTGTTATAGAGAGGAAGATAAACGTTATTTTTGCGTTTCGTAGGTAGTTGGTCACAAGGGAGTTCATTTTAAAAACTTATAGAAAAAAGAGGCGAAAAGTGGATCAACAATCTACAGCTAAACAGGAGATGCAGAAACTACCAATGCCAGAGTTCGCAGCGCCCACTTTCTAACGGGTAACGACCGCATGGTTTAAATTGTATTTCCAGATATTTTACTGGACAGTTACTGAGAAGGAGAAGCATTCATATGTAAAGGTAAGATAGTGTGGAAGTCAGCAGAAAAAGACGAAAGAGTAATTTGAGTCTTGCTTTATTCTCAATGTCTTCCAACCAAAACCAAAACTAGAATGAAGGACAACCGTTGGTGTCTTCTCACCTCACCTTCTCCCCTTCACAATAAGAGCATACATTCGGGCGTATTGCATCAGCCACAATAGATAATTTTACCCCATTAGCTTTGTAGTCCCCAGAATGCTAATGTTGTTAGCAGCTAATTCAGTTCCGAGTCACAGAAAATATAATGTTTATTCAGCGGGACTTTCATGCTAAAACAAAAAAGCTAAATAAATTAAATGTAACCTACCCAGACATACAGTCACAGTGAGCTGTGAATATTCCCCCACACGGTTTATGTCTGGCCACAAACTACATTCGTGTCCAGACATGAACACGGGATTTCTGTAGATCGCTGCGAATAGTTGACCTACATTGGACCTGAATCCAGCGTGCTACAAGACTCAGTACAACTCCGGCATGAATTTGGGTTTTCAGAAGCTAAACAAACGATTTACCAGGAGAGCCAAGCTCATAGAAATAACATGAGTTAATTCGTTGTTAGCGATAGCATCGTCATTATACACTAATTACTTAAACTAAACTCAGTACTCACCTGGCATAAACAAGTCCACAGCCATTTAATGCTTCTTTTGATCCTAATTGCTTGACCCAACCTGAAGAGAAGTCTTTTTTTTTTTTTTTTTTACCGAGATAATACTGATCATATCCTAAATATACGCGCATTTTTTTCGAGATGTCTCGTCTGTTTCAGCCTATTTGGGGCATTAGCGTATTCGTTGTAATCCATTTTGCTTTGTTTTGAACCGGAGAAATCCACTTCCGGACCTTCATCTAAATTTCGCTCGTCATCCGGGTCACGTGTCTGCAACCCACCAATAGTGGCCTGACTGTACACGTACTGGAACAAGAAGTGTATGCGCACTATTAGCATATAGCTTAGCGCACTCTTAGCATATAGCTTAGTGCGCTGTAGGGGGCGCCAAGTCAGCCACAGAGAAATGTTCTCATCTGCGTTTTCAGTATTTAACAGCTGTTTGTGCAATAACAGAGACATGGCACTGATTATTCCATCACCGTAATTTCACATTTCCACAAGAGAAAACGTATTGAGCACTGGGCGCTGCTGCTGTTACATTTCTTTATAGTATAAGTATTTTCTTTTCTTCCATTTGTTTTTGACTGAACTGGTCACCTAATGTAAAACATAATACAAAATAAAAGTCTGTAATAGAAGTCTTATCCTATAAACCCCTGGTGAGGGGCACCTTTTTAGAACAAACAGTTCTGAAAGTATTTATTTGTGTGAAGGATGTCAACTTAACTGGCATCCGTGACTTTTAAGTTTCAAGTTCTGCCACACTTGTTCAGTATTTATAAAGTATGCAGTGCTCTGTTTTCTTTCAAAATTGGGGTGCCATTTATAATTATCCTGCTGTACACATTTTCACATCTTAATTCTCCCTGGCCTATCCGCCGTGTTCATTGGTCGTCATGATGCTGCTTGTTCACTAATGTTCCCTTATAAACATCTGAGCCCTCCGCAGGACAGCTGGATTTATACTGAGATTAGATTACACGAAGGATGGGTTCCATTTAGTGATTCCTCAAGGCAACACTGCGAAAAACATAAAATCTTACAAAGTAAGTTTGTAAGATTTACTTTGGTTTCTGGGGCAGATATCTCAATTCACTTGAAATGAGACAAAAATACCTTACAAGTAACTTTACAGCAAGATATAGAAGCTTATTTTAAGTAAATAATTCCTAAATATTGATTAAAAAGTTCTAGTTACATTGAAAGATTATATCACTTATAACGCGGAACTTTTTGACCAATATTAAGGAACTATTGATTTAAAACAAGCTCCATATCCTGCTGACTTGTAAGTTAGTTTTGTATTACTTCCAATGCAATAAGATGTTTGCAAGATTTTGCATTTTTGCAGCGTAATTAGTTTCAGTCGGTTTTGTTTTCGGGGCATCAGGATAAATAGGGCTGAATTCAAATGTGAGAAAAAAAAATTGTTTCAAATTTTTCTTTGACTTCACAAGCGTTCACTCTTTCACAAACACTGAAAAGTGCTAGGGCGGGGCGAGAGCGCTCTTCCGTGGCCCTGTTGCTGAATGATGCTGCCAGCAACAGCTGTGAGAAAACCTGGACAAGGGTCATCATTTTTCGGTTCCCACCTTCGTCGCAGAAGGTCTGCGCTTCCTACGGTCCCAGGATTAAGAAGTGCACAGCAGATCGCCTTCGGAGCGAGATGTCGTTGTCACACAAGCCATTCATTGTCCGGAGAGTCTGTTCTTGCGGAGCACACAGAGAGCGCCTTTGTGCACTGCTGATATTAATCTGTAAAGGCAGAAATCTGGGGGAGTCTGACTAAGCTCACACGTAACCACACACATCAGCACACACCCAACCATATGCATATTCATTATGTAACAGCGAAGAGAGGAGAAGCCTTGTCCGGTCCATGCAGATCTTCGCCGTCATAAAGATTTCATTCTTCTGAGTCAACTTCCAGAACACGACTCGGTCTGCTGGCCTGTTGTCACCGACAAGCAGACGTTAGGTGCAACTTGGGGATGTCATAGTGGAATGCCAGCCGACTGTCATCATCGTGGAGGACAAAGGAGTGTAACTGTACTTTGGACAAGTGACAACGCTTTACCCTGTTCACATAAACCAGAACCCAAGGAAAAAAAATCTGGAATGTGAAAGAGCTCAAGAAAGTCTAAAAAGAATCCAATTAGATCAAAAAGTAGTCAAATTCTGCAACAAAATAAGTAACACTTCTCTTACTGCTTGGAACTTTATTCCAACAACTTATTAACACTACTACTACTACTAATAATAATAATAATAATACTGCCAAAAATGCTGTCTACAAACAGTCTTCCAACGATGGAATAGGATATTTTTGTAGACTTTAGTATCCACAACGTTCCTTAAAGTTAAATTACCAAAGTTGTGTTCACTGCTTCCTGCTTCAGCTTTCAAGCTTTCAACCCACAGACGGTCAAGAGGAGAAACGCAGAAAACGTGAAGAAAAGTCAAACGAGGCTAAAAGGGGTAGTTGTCAATAAACTTTGGATATATGCTGCCATCTAGAGATCCAGAACTATTACGGCATAATGTGAGTATGAGAAGTCCATGAAATTACACTTTACATGTAATTTGCTCTCTTTAACATTTGGGGGCAGCATCTCTCTTCTTCAAGACTTCCGCCTTGCCAGTGTGAGCCATGCGTGGGCTGCACAGGAAGGCAATTAGGAAGAATTATAACTAATGTGGATCACTTTTGTGCCATTAAAGAGTAATTTAGAAAATGGCAAATAATAGATTTTTAACCAACACCAACTGTGTGGCCTCCCAACTGTCTGACTCTGACCCAGCCCTCCTGCTGGAGAGGAGGTCCGACACTGAGAGTGCTGCAGGTATTTGGACTGAAAATGCCACTGTTGGTGTTTGATGTACCTGAAAGTGTGAAAATATGACTGCAACCTTGTTTATTTCTTGTTTTCTTGCTTTTTATTTCATGAAATGTTCTCACGTTTTTGCTCGCATATGCATAATAGTCGATTAATCAAATACTTAAAATGAGAAAATGATCCCGATTTGCCTTACATAATGTACTCTATCTTCATTTTGAAAATTAAAATGTGTGCAGATGTTCTCTGCCAAATTTGATTACAATAACAGAAAGAAAAAGATAAGAAAATTCTTACAAGTCCCCTGAAAGACGGCAAAATTACACTGTTCTTTACATGCAATGAGTTAAAAACACAGATGTCGATCGAAGCTGAAAATTTGCTAAAGACAAAAAGGGAGCAGCTCCTCTTCGACTGTCATTATTTATGGACTGTACGAATGGCTACAGCACCCGAGTGATTTTAAGATTTTCACCGCACACAAGTCCTACAACTTGTAAAGTGACTTCAGCGTGCGCTGGCTTTCGTAACGCACGGTGACAGTTTGCATCAGATCTTCAGTCTTTCAAGACGCCTGTCACTTTGGATTTTGCTCAAGATGTTTGACAAGCCTCTGACACACTCGAACCCCATTTTAAGCCCTGCACTATATGCAGAACACTCATCTCAGCCAACAAATCACTTTCAAATGCCCCCTGTAATATTGAAGCGCCGCAGGACATCTAAGTGTGAAAATGAGACAAGGAACAATCACTGTTTGCACGGAGAGTCTTGTGTACGATGTTGTGTGCTTCGGCAGATGAGGTAATAAGACTATTTGACCAGAAGAAAAGCTGCTCCTAGTTGTTTGTGTGTGTGCAATCTGCTGCTTTAAAGGGCCACAGCTATGTAGTAATGTGCTACTTTCACTGCATGTCTGTCTGCCTAGATCAAGTTTACTGGTGGTGTTCAAAGTCCAGCAGTAAAATAAAAGCCATTGTCTTCTTTTTGGTATTTTGTTGTTTTTTTCTTTAAATATTTTGATGTTTATGTGACTAATGTTGTCTTGAACAAGTTACTCCAGTCCAGCTGGGCCATTTCTTAGTGATCTAACACAGAAATGAACTTGAAGGATGTTGGCAGATATGTTAAGTTCTGTAATATATTGATTTTATTTTTAGACCAATTGGAATCTGTTGTTATCTAGACGACTACACTTGCAGTATAAAGCTGAAATTTTGCTTCAAATGAAGCTGAATTTGCAACATTAATATTATTCCCATTTAAATATTCCCATTCATATTAAAGAGTAAGCTATAAAACATGATCTGATCTAATATGATATGATAGGGTGCGCTATGCTATGCTCAAATGTCGTCTGTAATGCTATTTTCTGATATGCCATGTTTTAGTATGCTACTATGCTACAATATTATGTTGAGCTCTAAAATGTCATAATATCCATGTGATAACTTCTCATGTACTCTGATTTGTTTTGCTATGTTCAGACATGCAGTAGCATATAATATTAACATATGTGTATAATATTATACGTAGCATATAATAATGACATATGTTTTTTTATGCTTTGACATGCTATGCCATACTCTGATGTCATGTAATGCTATGCTTTAAAGTGCTTATTATAACACTATTCTATTACATATTCACATATAAAATACAATGGTGTTTTCTGATATGTTATGCTACGGTGTTTTTTGCTATATGATGCTAGATTGTTTTCTTATATGCTATGCTGTCAGAATAGCAAATTCTGATAGCCATATGTGCCATTTGGATATGCTACGTATATTCTGATATTCTATGCCAGGATAAATGATGAAGTAGAATAAGGATTGTCTAAAAACATCCATAAGGTTGATTATTCAGCAACATTTATTTGTTAGCTTCTTGCAAAATGATTCAGTCAACCACGTTAATGTCTCATGAATAGTGAATTACAAAGTTTTAATTGGTTATTGTATTGTAATTATTTTATTTTGAAAAGCCAAAAAACACTACTTTCGCATTTGAAATGAGATTAAGAGTTCACTGACTCTGTTACACAAGAACAATATGCCAAAATTCCAGAAAATTATTGCTGAAAGATTGTGGAAACTGAAAATGTTTTACCCAAGCTTTAGAACTTAAACAGCAAATCTATCATGTAGAGATGTAGGTAAGTTTATGAATTTGAAGAAAAAAAAAATTACTCATTCTTTTTTGGTTAAAATGGAGAGGGAGTTTTGATATTATTTCTTAAAATTACATCAGTTATAGCAAGTAATATTCCAGAGATGTAGAGTAGATTTATATAGTCCATAGGAGTTTTGTGATATATTATTATGTTTGAAATTTAGAATAAGTGACTGGGTAGAAGATTTTATAAAAAATAACAGCATTTACTTAGAGCTATACCTGGAGGCAAATGAAGCAGATTATTACAGTGGAATATTGGAGATGTCAAATGCTTTTTGTTTTTTTCTTACAGCATCAAATACCATCTTTTACCATTCTTTGCCTGACACTTGTTGAACAGTTATTGCACTACCTTTCTCAAAAATAAACAGTTAAATGAATGTATTGGGTATTTCCAGACACAAAATAAAACACAGATAGTACCACACTTTCCCTATCATAGGTACACAAGACACTAAATGTTTTCCATAAACAAACATTCAAACATCGGGGAAACGCCTGCTTCTTTAAATTTCAAAACTAAGCGCTGGTTTTTGTGTGCGCATTTCAAAGTCTAAAAGAAGCTTACGGCAAAAGCCACAATATGAACTTCAAACGGAATGAAATGAACTTTCATTTGTCTCCCCTCGCTTCTATTGATTGAGTGAGAAAAATAAGAACAAAGACTTTTGCCTCTCACTCATTTATTTTCTGACCCTTCCCTGCCTTTGCTTTTCATCTTTAAAACAATATTAATTGATGGAGACTCTCACATTGTATCTGCCCATACCAAGCAGACATTGGAGAAGGAGTGAGTATAAATCAATCTCCCTCCCCAACCAAACACCCTTAATCTATTTGGAAACAATACATATCCTGGTGTTGTGTTTCGGCATTGCCCAACAATTTAGGACTGAACAATTAGGTGACAGCCCACTGGTTGTTAGCATATAGCAGATGGAAGTGAAATGTTTCAGTCAGTTATGGTCACTTTTATGTTCTGTACCTCCAATTAATCGACCTGTTTATGCTAATGATAATCAGAATATTATTGTGCATTTGTGTGTAATCTGTATGCTACTTGCATGAACATATATTTCTGTTGAGAAAGGTTTAATAATGCGGAACAACACTGAAATAAGCGCGATCAAGTAAGCAATAAAGACCAAGGAGTTTTCTGTCCCCTAGATAGATTAGGGGAAGTTTAGGGTTGGACTGAAAAAGTATTGAAAATATATTCTATTAATTATGTTTTTTTTTTTGTTTTTTTTTAGAAAAAACATAATTAAAGCCACTATTTTGAGAATAGACCAAACAAAAATAATTTGAAGTTGCCTGCCTCGGTTTGTCGTTATTTTGTTACAACCCACTTCCATTTTGAGATCATGAACAAACAAAGCCTTTCACAGCCATGTTCCATTGACCATTGCAAATTACTTTATTCCTATTGGCAGTTCAATTTTTTAACAAGTTAAAGCTCAAGTGAAGTCTTAAATCATTGGTAGGCAAGTCTAACTCAAACCTGTTTTTGATTAGCAAGTTCATATTAAGTCAGGTATTCAAGCCTTTGGCTGACACGTCTCTGAAAGGTGCTCTCAACCTGATCTAACAAGTTAACTTTTGACATTGATTTGTAACAAACTTAATCAGATTTTAACAGCTTTAAGCAGCAATAAGGTGGAATTATACTTTGTCTGAAATTTTAACATGCGTTTACGTTCAAAGACGAGTAGCAGAAACGATTTGACGCCTTTCTATGTTATATTTCTGAGTGAAACCAACGTGATGTGCTTTTATTTTGAAGAACTGGATGTGTCTATCTGATCACCTCATGTTCAAAATGTCTAACTGTACACGTTATAGGATTGAACTACTCTTCCACTTCAGCCTATAGAAATGAAGATTCAACGGCTGGAGGTGAACTTTGAGATCAACGCTACCAGTGGAAATTAAACAACTCCTCCTCAAATCAACGGTTTGGGTGCCAAGCCGAAACAAAAGTCTCACATTACGGATCCCATGAGACGACTAACAGGGAGAACCCCTGACCTGGACGAATCAGCGTGGCTGGCTCTGAGCCGAAACCCACCTTCAACTTCAACACCTGCTCCACCAAAGAATAATAAACAAGCAGCTGGAACCAGAACGGCTCCACCGACCCCGCTCCCAAGGATAAAGCGACCAGCCCGAGCCTCAAAACATTATTACTCCGTGGGAATCCCACTGAAAAACAGATTTTCTGCACTTCAGCCTGAGTCTCGGAGTGAAACCTCGCCTTCAAACGTCAACAATGAGGCTAGGCCAACACATCCACCCCCCAAACCTCCAAAGGACAAAGCGACCACCAGGAAAACAAAAGGTATGCCAAGAGTGCTTATTGTTGGAGATGAGGCAGTAAACGGAATCAGCCACGTTTGCAATCCCAAGAAAACAAGAGTGATTTCTTTTCCTGGTGACACTGTATCTGATTTAACTCGCAAAGTGCTCTCTCTAACAACTGACCAGCCAAATACTGAGACTTTAGTTGTGCATGTTGGGGCCAACGATCTGGCAAAGCAAAAATCTGAGATTCTGAAAGAGGACTTTTATATTCTCCTGAACACTATGGGAAAATTAAAAATGAAGTTATTTCTCAGTGGTCCAATTCCATCATCTCAATGGGGAGACGAAAAATACTCCAGGCTGGACATGATAGACAAATGGCTGATTAAAACCTGCTCTGCCAGCTCAGTGACCTTCATCGATAACCTCTGGATCTATTGGCAGCGCTTTCACCTTTTTGGAAGAGGCGGACGCAATCTTAATAAACATACAATCAAGCTCCTCACCGCAAACCTTTTTCATTTTATCAGCAAAGGCAACAATGTGATCATCGCTGCAGAAGAACAGGCTCAAGGATGTCTGACTAGGATGGAACCCTCTGCATATCAGGAGCAAGCTGATAAAACATCGACTGGAGACAGAATGACTGGTTCCTCTCCTCCTTCACCCCTCCTGCTCTGCTCCTCCACTCATTCACAAGATACCTATGAAGAAATGTCTTCTGGATCAGAGTTTCTCAAATTTACGGATGGAATGAATCAACAGGTTCGCCTCGGCACATCTCTCCTTAGCGCTCACGTAGCAGACCTCACTTCATTTAAGCCGCCTGCCTCTGACTCAATCAGGCCCGAAACCTGGGAGTAGTGATGGAGCTTTCGGAGCCACATGAAGACAGTTACAAAGTCGGCCTTCTATCACCTGAAGAACATCTCCAGGGTTAGAGGACTTATGTCTAAGCGAGATCTAGAGAAACTCATCCATGCGTTTATCTTTAGTCACATTAATTACTGCAACAGCGTCTTCACAGATCTGTCCAACAAATCAATCAAACAGCTGCAGCTGATCCAGAATGCTGCTGCTCGCATTCTCACTAAAACCAGGAAGACAGAGCACATAACCTCAGTTTTAAAGTCCCTCCACTGGCTCCCTGTAGCTCAGAGGATAGACTTTAAAATACTGTTGTTAGTTTATAAATCA
>CAEGAE010039731.1:0-15665 GCA_903067095.1 Girardinus metallicus
TCCGGGTACTCCGGCTTCCTCCCACAGTCCAAAAACATGACTGTCAGGTTAATTGGCCTCTCCAAATTGTCCCTAGGTGTGTGTGTGCGTGGTTGTTTGTCCTGTGTGTCGGGGTGTTGCCCTGCGACAGACTGGTGACCTGTCCAGGGTGTACCCCGCCTCTGCTCACCCGGAACTACGTTCCGGGTGAACAGAAAATGGATGGATAACTGAAGGAGGAACAGTTTATCCTGCTCTCTCGTCTTTACTGATAACGTTCCCTGTGAATTATTTTGAAGACACTATAAACATTAGAAAGTTATTATAAAGTTTTTATTATTATACTTACATTGTTGACATCATAAAACATCTTTTCTCCAGACTACACTTAGAAACACAAGCTCACAAATAGCAATTAGATACAGAGAAAACAGTGGCTTTACTCTGTAGCTACTGGAATTGTGTTTTGTTTAAATGTCGTGTTTTCAGCTATGCTAAAAGTCACTTATGTTTTGAAAAGGTTTTGAGTGACTGGCACAAGAGAAGACTAGAAACAGTGAACAACACAGAAAAGCTATTTTGATGTATATTACAATTGTATCATTCAGTGGAAGGACAGGCACAAAACTGCAAAATCCATTACAATCTGAGTGTGCATAATGGACTAAAGTTTTGAGAAGATTTGTGATTAATAATAATGTGACTCTGACTTGAGTACAATTTTTGTACCCCTCTACCCATCTCTGATTATGTAGTTGCAACTTCATATTCTTCTTCTCAAATATGTGAACCATTTGGTTAGATAATTAGTGATTTTGTGGTATCTATACAATTAAAGGATCCAAAAGACTTCAAATCAATGCCAACTCTTCGCCAGATGTTATACATGTTGATCATGTTGCTTTTACATTTATCCTGAGTGTGTGTCACCTGAAAAACACATTAAGGAGTGCTTTCTGAAGTTTTTTGACCACATCTAAGATGTCCTTAGCTCTTTACATTAGTCTGAGATAAACTTAGCCTTAATTTTCACTCTTATCTAACTTCATCATGTACGGGTTAGGCCCTATCATGTCTGGGTATGTTCTGTTTTTGCTGACCTTTAAGCTAGGGTTATAGTTGATGCGTTGAACTGGGTATGTGGCGCTGTGCGCCAGAAGCAGCAACACCATTCCCTCGCATTTGACCCACGCATTGTTGCAGTGCCTGGTTGTGCACCTTTGAACCGTTCACACAAACTGGACGATTTGGAAGGTGCTCTTACAGAGTCAGTCCCCGTGCACAGGCTTTTGTATAAAACTTCTGAGGGCTCATTTTATGAGAATATAGCTCCAGTGTACACATTAACTACAAACGCCATACTGCGTTTGCACAAGCTCAACACAAACTTTCAAAAGTGTGACTATAACTCAATGCTTACTCACTCTTTTGAGTGGGGGACTACAGATAGCTCACCTTTCATTGCTAATTCTGGCATATTCAGTTGTGTACATTGTTCTTTCTGAAACAAATAACAATTGACTGTTAGATGCTCTGGAAACTGCCTCGAACGCAACAGCTCCTGTTGTGTTGTCATTTATTCAGCCTGGTGGTTTGTGACATCAGCTCCATTAAACAGTTTGCATGTATATCAAAATATATACAAGCTGGACTTTTCCTTCTGATTTGGTAATTGTTTTTGTTAGTGAATGTGTTTTAAAAATCTCTATCATCTGTTCAGTTTAGCCACCAATAACTCCAGTAACTCCAAGGAAATTCACACAAGTTTTGCATCTGATTTAACTGTGGCCAGAACAGGGCAGGGCATTTTGCCTACATTTGGGTGTATAGGAATAGACAGACATACGGAACCACAAAACCAAAGAGTTTATTTGAAGCTCAACTTCAGCATAGTGATTAAAGTGTGGTCTTATGGTAGTCTGTTTTTTTTTGTTCACATTTGCCACCGATATAGCTTTACCCAGAGTGCAGATGAAGGGTCAACCCAGATTCCTCAGGACAACCTTTTTTTCTCTTCTTTATTTATTTATTTATTTATTTTTTTTTACGAAAATTAGGCTACTGAAGATATCTGCTGGACTTGCGTTTTTTTAAACCCTTGAGAGCAGCCTTAGCACCAATCGACATTTTACTTGTAACTCTGGAACTTACAAAATACCTTTTGAGTTCTCATACAGCTAGGAAATTTTTCATCATTGCCATGAGGATTAGGAGTGTTTTAGCAATTCCTACCAAAATGATAATGCTAACACAGCTTCTAAATGGACCTATAATTGCAAAGGAAGATGATTACACATTGCTAGTTGTAGGTTCTTTAGTCCCAGTGCTGTAGACTAGAGCTGCCTCTCACACAGAGCCATGCAGAGACCTTTGGAGATCTTAAAACACCGTACAGCAACATAGCAACAACCCATATTAAGCTAGACTCTAATATTTAACTGGATCATATTATATCATTGTCATCATATGGAGACAATGCAAAGCAAATGTAGTTTATGTTTTCCCTGATTGGTATAATGTTGCTGTGGGGTTTCTTCAATTTGAACAAAAAAAAAAAAAAAAGTTTCATTCAGTCTGAACTTCTGTCCAGGGGAAGACTTACCGTCTGAGGCATATACTGTATATGGGGCGGCACAACAAAAAACGTATATTAAACATAATTTTTATCGACCGCAACAGCCCATTGGTTTATTTTTTGACAGACATTGGGCTTATCCAATGTCTGTCAAAAAAAATGTCTGTCCATATCCCTCAGTCCTCTTTGGCCTGCCCCTCCCCTCCAAGGTTATAAATAGCGCCATTTCAGCTAACCAGACTCCGAGAAAAGTGAGCGGATAAGAGTCGCAATGGGTCAGAAAAACTATGACAAAAAAAGCTAAAAAGCATATAAGTCCATTCAGAAAACAGTGTCAATCTAATTGATATGTTTACCACACAAACTTTACCCGCTGGAGCAGATTCTGTAGTGGAGAAGGAGGGAGAATTAGCAATTCCGGGGATTCAGTATCGTGGGAGGACGATGAGAGAGACGTGACCAGGGACAGATTGAGGAAGAGTTCAGGTTAGATGCTGCTGCCTGATAAGAAGTAGTGGAAATGTTCATGAAGAGGGAACGTTTCATGCAGGCAGGAGGGCAGGTGTGTGTGTGTGAGTTCGGGTAGGGGAAGCCAACACTAAGCTAGCAATCAGTCAGAAAAACACTGAGATAACACAGGAATGATGATGGCCCGTGGATTTAATAATGAACGTGTTTTGAAATGTTTTTAGTAATGACAAGAATAATTGTGAATTTCAATACAAAATGTTAAAAGTAAGTGAAAAAAAATTTAACAGTTAGAAAACATATATTAATAACATTTCAAAATATTTATAAATGACTACAGACATATCTTCAATATATACTATCTGGGGTATTTGTAGCCAAAATGTGGAAATGTTCAACATAAGAAATGATTGCAAGAATTTTAGGGTTGTGTAGTTAAAGTTTGCTACTCTTTGTTATGCTAAATTAGTCTGTGTAAGTCCATGTGTTTATGGTAAGCTTGACAGTAAATCGATTTTCATAGTATTAAGAGTAAATCATATATTTTAAACAATTTGCTCGTAATGTTGGGGTTTGTAGTCAAAAGTAAAAAACAGTGGCTGGTGAAATGTCTGAGTGGCCAGTAAAAAATTTTCTCTGCAGCCACTGTAGCTGGTAGAGAAAATTTAGAATTTCTATGAATTCTTGAAATGTAACAAGGGCTATAGATCTAAAACTATAGCCTTTGTTTATTGAGAATGACAATGCTATTAAATTTTATTTCATGGTTTCAGAAGAAAAATTTTAACATTAGGAATTAATTAGGAAGTTTACTTTGTAAAAGTGCACAGAACCATCTTGATATTTTGATTGTTGTTGGGTTACCAGGGCTACAATCTGAAGCAATCTGTAATCTTTGTGTTTGAGCTGGGTTTGTTCACAAACATATCACAGTAAATAGTAGCCAAAAATCAATGATTGATTTTAGGCTCTGCTCCCTATCACAGACTGCTAGTGATACTGATGTTCTTAGTTGGAAAGGGGGCCCTAAATCAGATTCTGCCTAAGGCCTCATATTACCTTGGGCCCAGCCCTGCATGAAGGACGAGAGTTCCTCCACTGCGCATCTCTGTACAGAGACCCCTGCATCTTTGGAGGGGCAGGGGCTCAAAGTTAAAAAAGGGCACATTGAACAAGATCTTAAAAACACTATACAGCAGTGGTTCCCAAACTTTTTTTCTTGGGACCCCCAGTGGTTTCCAAACATTTTCTGGGCCCGTCCTATGGATTACAAGTAGGGAGAGTTAGACTTTTTTTTTTTTTCCTCATTCATCCATACCGCTTCCCTTGCCCTCCATGCAATGGCACAGCACCCCCCATAGGGGCGCACCCCACAGTTTGGGAACCTCTGCCATACAGCAACAACCCATAATAATCCATAGAATTTAATATTTAATCGGATCATATTATATCATTGACAATGCAAAGCCAATTTAGTCTATGTTTTCCCTGATAGGTACACTATATTGTCAAAAGTATTCATTCACCTGCCTTGACTTACATTTGAGCTTAAGTGACATCCGATTCCTAATCTATAGGGTTCAATATGATGTTGGTACATACTTCGCAGCTAGAACAGCTTCAGCTCTTCTGGGAAGGATGTCCACAAGGAGTGTGTTTATGGGGATTTTTGACCATTCTTCCAGAAGCTCATTTGTGAGGTCACATACTGATGTTGGACAAGAAGACCTGGCTCTCAGTCTCCACTCTAATTCATCCCAAAGGTGTTCTATCAGGTGGAGGTCAGGAATTTGTAAAGGCCAGTCAAGTTCATCCACACCAGGGGTGCTCAATATGACGATCGCGATTGACCGATAGCGGAAGGTTTTCAGTCAATCTCAGCAGTAGGTGACAAACTGAGCGCTGCGAAGAGGTTGAAACCAGCGCATCCTCTTCTGACGTGCTTATCAAAATATTCAAAGATCCAAAATGTTTGTAACTTTATTAAAGAATAAAAAAAATAAACAAAACTTGTTCAAAATAATAATCTCAGTAATTATTGTTTCAACAAGGAGTTGTGCGATTCAGTGCGTTTAAAAAAAAAGACTGACGAACAGAGCAGGAGTTTAAATTAGCTAATCAACCACTGCTGTATTCAGGGAGCGCTTGTTAATCGCGAAATAAATATCATAAACTAATCTGGCTGCCCTCTGTCTAATAACTACACTCAGAGCCTCCATGTTGTTCAGGGTCCATGGTGAGGAGGAGGGGGCGGATCTGTGCACTCTAACTATCAAATCATGGGCAAGAATATTTTTTCATACACTGGTTTGTGAATAAAAACGTTTGTCTGATGCTGACGTTAGAAAAACTGTTTCTATTTATATTTTCGTAATTGTCTTCGCAATAGAGGGAAAAAACCCGCCTCGCCTCTAAACACAGAAATGCTTCGGCTGCAGAGAAAACTTCTGACTTTAACTTAATCAGGCTGCTAAATGCCCAGTTCGCTGGGCATTTAGCAGCTGTTCGGTGGGACAGTCTGAGTCTGTCCTACCGACGAATATAAAGAATGTCTGTCTTTATATCAGATATCCTGATATAAGACACTGTACTGCGACTGTCACTGCGAGTCGCGACACACCTCAAAGCCCCGGTACCACCCGGTACCACCTGCTGACTGTTCGCTCTGCTTCTCCTTAACGCCCCTACCAGGCGGGTTAAAGCTTCTACTGACGGGATCTGGGCTGGAGATCCGCGGCTGTAAATAGAAATTCCTGCAGAACCTCAACTGTTAAAGGAAGATTCGGCCCAGAGCATTTAGAGTTCACAAAATAAACATGATCAAAAATACTGTAGCATAAAGACAAACATGCCCCAATTAAATGAATCAAAATGTCCCCAAAGCATTGGCGGACTGGCATAGGGGCTACCGGGGGATTCCAAGTAGATTCCAGGTAGATTTCAGGTAGATTCCAAAGATGCGCATCGCAGCGGCTGTTCATGCAGGGCCGGACCAAGGTAATATGGGGCCTTAGACAAAAGCTCCTCCACCCCCCGAAACTCTTCCTACTAAGGACCTCAGATGTCTTTTGTTGTCTGATTTTATCAAGTGCTAAAAACATCAACAACATGAGATTCTGTAACAATCAAAATGTTATTAAACATTTCAAAAGCAGCATAAGTAACTTCTGTGTAAACCAAATGAATCCTTGTCAGCGCAAACTTTGTATTTTTCAGTTATGTGATAATGATTCCACAGCTGTCCCTCAGTTGGTTGGCAATGCTGCAGTGTAAGTCCTGTTTACTTACACTACAGATGAGATATGATCTGTCTTTAATACAGCAAATAATAAAGACTCAAAAACTTTTTTGGGTCTGGTTGGGGCAGTTGGTGAATAGAGTGACCATCGATATTACTGGATAAAATGTGGCTTAAAGCTGAGATGCTGATGTTTGGTTATGTAAAATATATATTCTCTCTGCTAATAAATCTATAGTTTGGTTTCTGTCAGTTCTAGAAACGAGAGAGAACAAAGCAAATTTTTCTTTATAATGGCCCATAATTTAATTTTACTTAATAGGAGCCATGATTTAAAATTTAACAAACTTTGACTGCTTATGCTTTATGAAATATTTCATCCTATTTGATGAGTAATCTGAATATCGCCACGTTCTACGAACAACTGATGCAATTTGTCCAGGGGAAAAATGTAGAAAAACCGGTGACTGTATTATTTTTTTCTGAGTCTGTCAGCTTAACATCATACGCAGACTCATTGCCATGGCAACCAATAAACAACAGTCCCTGGAGCAGAGAAGAGATTACGTTCAAGTGCATCAGGAATTAACACTAAAAAAAACCACATAAACATTTCCCACACAAAAAAAGAACGTACAAACACCCAACAGAACATTCTGTCCGTTGTTTTGTATTTCCATTTTGCAATCATTAGTGATGCCTGAACACTAGCGGTGGTTGATTAGCTCTAACTTAAACACCTGAACTCCTGATTATCTGTCAGAAAATCTATGTGGGTCGCCTTATTTTTGTGTTAATTGAACCGAAATACTCCGAACCGCGCAGCAAGAGTTATGTTAAGGTGATAAAAGTTAAGCTAGCATTACTAACCTACTCCCCACTTTCTTTATATATTTTTTAATTAAAACTTTTTACTGATCTGTGAAATGCGATTCCCTTGGACCTTGTTATCTTGCTATCTTAGTGTTGACAATCAATATCAAAACTTTGCGTCCCCTTCTCAGATTCTTTGCTTGATTGTGTTATTTCCACGACCACCGGTATTCCTGACTCATTGTAAAGCAACAGCGCATGTGGCGCACAGTAAGTCACTTGATGTCCAATTCACTAGATCACTGAGCGGACTTGCCATTTACGTTTTACAAGGGAATTTTAAAAAGCATTACCTGGCTGTTAATACTTTGAATACAACGTGCAGCTGCTGTTGAGTTACATAGATGCAGGCACATAAAGAAAAAAAGGTGCTGGAAATATTGGTGAGGACTGTCCCCTTCATGCCAGAGTTGGTGGGGACATGTCCACACCAGTCCTTCAGGAAGTTATGCCTATAATTTGGAAGATTTAAAAAAATGTGAATCAAACAAAAAAAACAAAAAACAGATTACAAATATCCTCCCTCTACTCCACTTTTAATCTGTATAATTGCCGAATAATTCCTGGTATAATACTGTATTTCAACTTCATTTTCTTTTATGACCACTCTGTTCTCCAATACTTGCTGTTTTGTTTTTTTTTATTATTTATTTATTTATTTTTTTGCATGTAGCTCTTCTTACTTGGAATCTTTAAAGGCCCTATGTGTAGGCTCCTTGTGTGTGCTATTAAACTCAGAATTGAAACATTGACCTTGACAGGCTGCCACCAGGCCTGATATTTTTGTCTTCTGGTATTTCAGAGAAGTTCACACTAACAGAGAAGGTCATTTCTTTTCCTCCTCTGACTGCATCTTATCCACATATGTATTATGCATTTCCAGGTACATAGAGCCATTTCATAGCACAATCAAGTAACTACGTTACCTTCAGTTGTTATAAAAAATACAGTATATATCAAAAACAACTTACAAGAAATTTGAGTTTGTATCATAGCTGTATTTGACGCCTTGAAATTGACTTCTGTCTTTTTAACAACTGATCTACTTTTTCCAACATTCTTCCTTCTGCAGGTATCATAACAATGCTTCTTCATGCCATCCATTGATGCTGTTTACAACAGTTCTGAGGAGTGTTGGAGTTTGTATGATTAACTCAACTTCCACCAGGTGTTTGCTAGTTGCTGCTCCTAGTCTAGAAGAGCTGTGTGGAGTAAGCACAGGACAAGGGTGACCTGTGGAAGGAAGTATTAACTGGAGAATGAAGCTCAAGGTGGAGCTTTGGGTAAAAAAGGAGGCACATTGGCAATGGGAGAATCAACGATTTCTCAAACATGCATAAAAGAATCAAAGCAACACTCCAGATAAGTGGTTGATGAGGAAATAACGTAATATGATATAAACGTCAAAAAACTTGAATTTGCGTAACGAAGCCATCAAAGAACATAATCAGTAGGTTGTGCAAAACCTGCTGACTTTAAACAAAATAAATTTGTTTAAAGCATTAAAAAAATTTATTGTTTTTTAAAAATGTTTATTTGCATGCCATCTTTTGCTTTAGCTACAATGTAACAAGTTTTCTACGTTTATGTGTGTTTTCCAGGTGACAGTCTGATCCTGCAGAACCACTGTTAAACCACTGCGGACAGCAATACGACTTCTTACCCTCCAGATCACGTCGGCAATTTTGTTTTTTAAGTTAACACAACTTCTATTAAGTAATTGTTGCTCAGAACTGGATTTGGGAAGCTAAGCCAACATTGGTTCCTGCTACTTTTCTGATGGTAGCAAGCATCATTGTTACTGTCAGTGAGGGATCTGCACCAGGCTCAAAATGTCAGTATGCCTATTACTCAGGACAATGCCCACAGCATTCTCCTGCTGCTGGAGGACTGGCGCAGGGCTCAGATGCTGAGATCTAACAACACTGATAACATAAAAGAAGAATATAAGGTACTTCACTGCTCTCACCCACTATTTTCACTTTTTACTGCAAATCTCCACTCACCTTTGCTTTCAACTAATAAACATTTTAAACACTCATCTTTGCTTCAGACTTTAAGCATTACACTAACTTCACCTGATTCTTTAAATTTCAGAACTGCAGATTTCACATTGTGGCGATAATCATGTAAAAACTTTGATTGCTTTTGTATTTTCTTAATAGGATTTGCTATCAGATTAGTTTGTAAATCCTCATCTGTCCAGACTGATATTCACAATCTTAAGGAATTGTAGCACTTATGTCTCTGGATATAACAAATATTTTTTATATTTATAGTTGAGCGTAAATATAAAAAATATTTAAATATTCCTCATTTCATGGTGTTAAAATGTTTTCTACCAATATCCATCCAGTTTTATTGGGATACTAAAAAAAAATTTTCATTTGTAAAGCAAGCAGTAGTATTATGTAAGCAGTGGCTTTAAGTCTTTGTTTTCATCTTTCATTTTATTTTTTATGTTCAGTCCAAATACATGACCAAATTTATAGCATCATAAGACTCTAAACTCAAAGAATAAATAGATTTACTAAGACCAGACAACTTAACTTACAAAAAATTAGCACTAAAAAAACCCACTGCCTGCATGATGAGTTTAGACATCATGTAGGCAGATGTCTAAACTCATCTGCCTGCATGTTTTACTTCTAATCCTGAAATACATGTTCACCAAAAAACCTTCAATTGATTACCAATTGTTACTTTTAACCCCTTAACCCGCACCAGAACGCCTGCGTGCCATTTTTCCATTGTATTTTCTGTGGGTTAGATTTACGAATTTAAACTCTGCCGGTGTTCATTATGGTGCTTTTATATGGCAGCCTAGACTGTGAGAATAATGTTCAAAGAGAAAACTTGCACAAGAATGGGGAGAACATATCCACATGTTAACATATGAATAAATTAAAACTCAACGTACCTAAGGCTATTGTAAACGAATATTTTAGTAATCGAGTATTTTAAAGATTATTCTTACGAGTAATCGGGTAAAAAAATTGATAAAATGAAATATTGGTAAATCTAACATAACATGTGGGATATCAACATCAGTCCAATTTTTCATATTTGAGCATCCCTAACAATTACTCTTCTGTAGTTTAGAAAATAAACAATAGTAGCTCACTTTCTAAGTTACCTGAAGAAAAGTTATGAAAGAATCTGAAATTATATTCAATTTAATAATAAAGAAGCAGGCTCACAAACACAATTATAAAAATATCTATGCTCCAGCTTTTAGATTATGTATTCATCTTCAGTCAATTTAATAGATGAACTCTTACCTTTCCCAGCCATTTATAGCTCGTGTCCATGTTAGCGATGGGATTTGACACCTTCGTTCGTCACACACAGAAGCACATCTCCCAGCTCTGTATTGCCACTCATTTGTTGAGACTGGGATAATATGAAATTTATTTTCCGATTCGTCTGAAAAGCTACGTTAAACATCAAATACAGCGCAGCTGCTTGCAGTGGTCAGTCTATCTGCTCACCTGTATAAATACTTGCGCCGTTTGCCGGCCACCAGGCAGCAGCTCCGGGAGGCGAAAGGATGCCGTACTTCTGGCATCGCGGTCCTCCAAAACAACACAACCCGGACATTACCATTAGTCAATAAAATCCTCCCAGACCGAACTTGAATATTGGACGTTATGCTGCTAACACTTAGCTTTTGTCAACAACTCACAGGTGGAAGTGAAAGCGTTGCACAACGCATGACCAGCGTGATTTATGGGCGCGACTTCTGCCTCTAATCGGAACCGCCATTTGTTTACATGTTACCAACTCGCTAACCGGCTTTTAGGCTATAAAATATGTGGGAACTCGAGCTGTCACAGCTTAAATGTGGCAATATTGTTTTACCTCTACCTACAGCTAATGTGGGGAGAGATGGCGACTTGAAGAAATGGCCGCAAATAACCCGCACTAGCATAGTTAGCTACTACACTGACTCATTTGCTTCGGATGCAGATGCGGGTTTTCTTCCCTTGGCATTTTGTTCACACAGTAAAATGAGCGCACATAAAGCATTTTGGGTTCTTCCTTGAAGTTTAGAGTTTTTAGTCAAACTCTTTTTGTTTCCTTATCTGTCGGTAGACGATGAAAACTACCGCTTTTGTTTTGGGAGCATCAGGGGTGCCGCCATGAATCTTGGGCCCCATGACAAAAAATTAGATTGGAGCCCCGCTGCACAGCTGTTGTTACAATTTTTTTGTCTATTTGACCCATAAAAAGAGTCACAATTTTAAAGGCTTGCAACTTGCTTTCTTTAGTTCAATACTGATACTAGCACAATAGTTTTAGCTTACTAAAATATCTCTCCCCATGAGCAAAAGCAACGTGCAAAACACACATAAAGCAATCCAAACTTCTCAAAAAATGCTATGTAGTTGCATTTTATTCAAGCTGCAGTATATAACTTTAATAAAAAAAATATGTTTTCTCCATTTGTTAAAGTTGTCACCATTTCGTGCTAGTTTGTTATGAGACAGATAATCTGTGAAAACAATCAATCTGTCAAGGTTGGTGGGTGAGGTGGTGAGAGAGAAGGCCAGGAACCCAGGTAAGGTGATGAAGACAATGATTTTAATGTAAATATAGCTCGACAGTCCAAACTAGAGCAGGCAGCACAGTGAGACAGACGCTAAAACGCCAACACTGGTAGCAACTGCTAACATAACGACTGTGAAAGTGAGCTGAGCCATCACGGGACTTCACAGTTCAACTGTGAGCGCCACGACAAGACGAGACATACGACCTTTAGCCAGGATAGACAGACTAAGCAGCTTAGACAAGGATCCGACAACAGGTGGGTTTAAATACACAGGGAGACAATGAAGGAGCAACGAGGAACAGGTGAGACAATCAACGGGTAGCGGGGACAGAGACTCCACAGAAGACAAAAAAACTAAATTAACACAGAGAAAAACTCAAATCATGACACAATCTCCTCCACCTCGTCCCTGAATTACTATTGCTAGCTAAAGCAATGCATTGTTCCGACCAAAACAACCAATCAGACCCAGGAGGACGGTCTTGGTGCTGTCAGTCAACTTCATTCACTCACTGCTAAATGTGCAAATAATGGAGAAACAACATATCAATACAGGAAAATCGTTTATCTGCTGTCATTGGTAGCTATGCTAACCAGACTGAGCATTCACAACAGGCTATGCTAGCTGCAGCATAGCACAGAGCCAGGAGGAGGAAGAGTTAGCAGCCACATAAGATTGTGAGTGACAGCACTAAAACTCTCCTGCCACTGATTGGTTGTTTCTAGATATCACTGGGAGAAAGCAGAGGAAATAGATTTTTCACAGGTTATCTCTCATGCCATACTGTCACAACATAATGGCAGTTTTAACAAATTTGTAAAAAAAAAAAACACAAAAAAAAGTATAAAAGTTTCTGTTGCACTCACAAAACAGACAGGAGTCCTTCTTCAGTTTCGGCAACTTTATTTGCCCCACGCTGTGTGTGTGTTTTTGGATTTGTTCTTCTCAGAAACAGTTGGGCACAGACACACAGAAAACCGTTACAATGTTTCTTCTTTACCGCTACAACGTTACAACTGACCAACTGACACACTTCCGCTACCCAACCAGTGACGTAGCACACAGCTCAGGTTCTGTAATGCTTCTGTGGCTGAACAAAAACAACTGGGCAAATAAAATATATTAAGTAAATGAATAGAGTGTTTTATCCATGAATTAAAAAAGTAATAATTTAAATAAAATACTTCTAGGATGCAACATTTCATACTGCAGCCTGTAAGAGAGGACAGGTCAGGAGGGACGTGGTTAGAGCTGCTGCTGACTGACTCACCTGCTATTAAGTGTGGTAAAAGGTACAGAGACAAGTCAAATATATAAATATCTTGGTAATTTTTTTCCTTAATTCGTTAAATGCTAGTGAAAAGGAGACAAACAGTAGTCTGTAGCTAGGCCAAGTGTGCTAAATGGTTGATAATCTCACAGTCTACCCACGTCACGGAGAAAAACTGGGTTACAAATTGACACTCTTACCTTTTTCTCTTTCTCCCTCTCTATTTCTTTTTTTTTTTGAAAACCTGATTTTATCATTTTTATTAGCAGCATAGTAACTGCCACGGTCGCTCTTTTTTTTTTCTTTTTCATAATAATATGTACAACAAGTTACGTAAACAGTAACAACAATAAAAATAAAAAAAAGGATCAGGCTTAAGGAAGGTAAAAGAGCAAAAATTATAAGCAGGAAAGGTTACAAATAGGAAAAGGTGAAATACAGCAACTAGGGCAAATTACATAAGAAATTCTTTACAAATTGAAGTAGTCTTTAAAACTTTTCTATTGGCCTTTACTATCTGTGCTTAAGAGAATACAAATATAAAGAAACATAGGCACAAAAATCATTAATTTTGGGTTTCAACCTAAGAAATTTGCATCTGTGGATATAAAATTTTGCTAAAATTAATATTAAATTTATAACAAATACTTTATTTTTTGGAGTATTTAAACAAAAATCCACATAATATAGTTTTAAAGTTAAGCAGTACATCTGTTTCCAATTTTCTATTTAGGAGTAAAGAAATATCTTTCCAAAATATTTGGATATAAGAGCAGTCCCAGAAAAGATGAGTGGTGGTTTCTTCAGAATTGTGACAAAATGAACATAGAGGGTGATATTTAAATATTTTACTATTAACAGGATAACATCTATGTAGAATCTTTAGAGACACTTCTCAAATCTTATTAGTTATAAAGTATTTCTTCAGCAATAACCAAACATCTTTCCAACAAATATCATTAAATATGTTGTCCCATAAAAAGGTAAAAGCTGGTTTGCTTATATGATCTGTTATTATTAGTTTTATAATACATTTATTAGTTTTTCTACTTAAAAATGGGTCAGAGTTGCCAATAAATAAATGTTCTGTTACATAATCAGTACGGTGTTGAATAGAGGATGACAATAACATTTTCACCCCAGAAGGAATAGCGTCAAATACAATTGCAAATTCTTTAGGCAGTAAAGGAAAATTATATGTGGTCAGAAATTCATCATAAGAATACCTTCTTTGTTGAAAAGTTGATGTACACAAACAATGCCTTTATCAAACCATTTTTTAAGAAAAAATTATTTATGTTTAAAGCAGATGTCTTTGTTATTCCAAATATAGTATTTGTGTGGGGAAAAGTTATGTTTATGTATTAAATTCCAGCATAGCAGTAGCTGTTTATGGAAACTGGAAAGTTTAACTGGGATTTTTTCAATACTATAGTTACATCTTAAAAGAAAAGGTAAACCACCCTACGGCTCAAATACATATGTGGATATAATGTTCCACAGAGAGTTTGGATTTAGAAGATACCACTTGATCCACTTAATTTTAAAGGAAGAATTCAGAGTTTGAAAATCTAATACATTAAACCCACCAGAGCACAACTTATCATTAAATTTTTCCTAATAAGATTAACCTTTTTCTTCCAAATAAAATCAAATAATATTTTATCTACTTTTGAACTGATCTCATTGGAAACCTCAGGTGCTGAACTAGCATATACTAAACTGGAGAGACCTTTAGCTTTAGACAGTAAGACCTGACCAGAGATAGAAAAATCTCTCTGTAACCACATATTAAATTTCTTTTGGATTAAAGCAACAAAGGGGTTAAAATTTTCATTTGACCTTTGGTTTTCTTCTTTCATAATGTAGATACCAAGATATTTAACTTTATGTTTAATATGGATTCTGAGATTTCTGTTTCATGTCAGGTTTTTATAGGAAGCAATTCTCATTTAGAAAGATTAAGTTTGAGGCCAGATGCTGAAGAAAAGTCATTGAGCAGCTTAATAGCAATATTTATTTGAGAACAATCTTTTAAAACTAGAGTCGTATCATCTGCCAGTTGACTCAAACATATTTTTCTCTCTGCAATTTGAATACCCTTTAAGCCACTGTTCTTTCTGAAAAGTGCTAAAATTTGCATAGGTAAAAGAAACAAAAACGGTGAAATCGGACAACCTTGACGAATTCCACGCTCAATATTAAATCTACAGGTGGTTCCATGAGATAATTTAACTGAGCTGTTACCTAATGCATATAAAGTGCATATTGACTTTTTAAACTGCTCACAGAAGCCAAAAGGGGCGAGCATTTTAAACACAAATTCATGTTCCAGTGAATCAAAAGCTTTATGGAAGTCAAGAAAGAGAATAAAACTGTTTTCTGATATTAAATCAGAGTAGTCTAATAAATCTAAAACAAGTCTTACGTTATCAATTATATATTATCCAGCCATAAAGCCATTTTGAGATTCTTCAATAACATCATTAAGTACAGATTTTAATTTATTAGCCAAACATAGAGCATGTACCTTCTAATCATTATTTAATAAAGTGATAGGGTGCCAATTGTCTAAACTTAATGTATCTTTTTGCGGTTTAGAAATTAGTGTAATTAGACCTTGACGTAGTGTGGGTGGTAGTTGTTCTTTCAGTATACTTTCTGTAAAAACATTCAATAAAAAGGGAGCAAGTCGGGTAGAGAATAATT
>CAEGAE010039741.1:0-34565 GCA_903067095.1 Girardinus metallicus
ATAATGCAGAGAAATCCTGCATTGAGGTAAGAATTGTTTTATTGCAAACTTGAGCAATTTGATAAAAAATTAATGTCAAATATGATGTCTACAGAAACATGATTTAAGGATTAAAGCTAGAACAGTTTAATAAAAATCCTACATTTCTGCTGGTCCTGTCTGTTGACGGGTCAGGGTTTCTTTTCTATGCTGGATTGTTCCTGAGGTGGATTCCTCCTGTGACTTTGACTGAGCCTTCCCACCTGGACTTAGAAAGAACTGGATTCATTCGTTTCCATTTGGAGTCCTGCTGCACCCTGCGGTGTGGCAGGCCTGTATCTCTCACATCTTCACACACAGTTGGTTATGCGTGAGACACTGACTGACATTTTTTGCTTATTGTTTCATCCTGGAATTTTGTACAAGTTTTTATTTGGGAGATTATAACAAACTGCTGTATAAGAAATTCCCCTCATGTGAACGGTGTTGAGTCGGACCTGAATTGGAATTGAAATTGATTAATCTGTCTATTACAATTTAGAAGTCAGATTACCAGGGTGCTCCCAAAAGATTTAAAACTGAGAATTAGCACATGGCCAATGATTATCATTATTTCTTGTATTTTATTGTAGTTTTATTTTCATAATTGTGTGTCTTGTACAATGGTCAATTTTATGATTTATGTCACTGAAGCCAGTTATTTAAATTCATCCAACTGCCTTTGTGTGTCATGTAAACACCCCACTGTGCTCCGACAGCCGAACCTATTGGCCCATTTATCTAAAACACATAATACTTTTTTCTACTGTCTTACACATATACATAACCAAGAATAAAATAATTGGCCTACTACTATTTTTCTGTCTGAAAAGGAGTATGAACAAGTGCACAAGTATTTTATCCTACCACTTATCTCAGTTTAATGAAATATATTACTTACAAACTCAACAGTTATCAGAAATGTATAATTAAAAGCATGCTATGGTATCCATATGGATGTGCCATATACTGTGCTAAAGAACTTCTTTGGAGATTTTTGTGTTGTTTCCTTCAGTAATTCTTGATGCAGCGCCCCCACGAGTGAGGAGGGGAACAGGTTTCTGAAAGGGTTTGGATTGTTTGATTCAGTTCAGTGTGAAAGGGAACCGCACCATCTGAAAATTGAACAGATGTTGCAATTTTGGTCCACTATCAAACCAGACGATCAGGTGTGAAAACCCCCTAAATGTAGGAGTGCACATAGTGTTCATGGAGCTTTGGATCGTCAGGATGGTGTGGGTTGGGGAGTGAGTGAATACGTCGCGGGTTATTTGAGGTCAGAACTGATGGAGTGGGCTTCCTTGGAGACAAGCAGCAGCCCTGAAGGATTGACACTCTGTGACACGTCTCTCTGACAGCCTGATTAGTCACCTCTTTGATGCAGCAGTGCATATTAAGGCACTTAACTGACTCTTGCCAGCTTAATAGGGCTGAATAAGACGAATGCAAATTCTCCCGTCATATGAATGATATACAAAAATACTGTCTTCAGTTGGATTCGGATGTGCTGCAGATGTGTTTGACTGTCTGTCAGCGCCTGTCAGTACTCCAAAGAGCAACATCAAGTGTAGTCAGGTGAGCATTTGAGTTTAGTCAAAGTTCTGGGAACATTAGCAATATTGCATTTCCTGGGTGTGTAGTTCTATTTTATATATTTTTTACAACCTCAGGTGAGTTGACAAAATGCCTCCTTACCTCAAATCTGCCCTCTGAGGAACTGCTTTATAATTAGTGTAGTATTGCCACAACAGGATGGGAATAGACATGTAGAACAAAGAGTAGAAAAGAATAAGGAAGATATATTCTAGATATTCTGTGAACATTTTAGAAAATGTTTGGATTTCACTCATTTTAGGGAATGCATGGTCCCTAGACTTAATCTTAAACTAAATGATACAGAGATTATGAGACTGAAGTACGTTACAAACATGTTAACATGCTAACTTGCTGGTTTTTCATTCTTTTTTGTACATATTTTATTGTTTTTAATCTAAATTGTTTCTACATTTTGTTATATTCAAAAACAGCAGCAAAGCTATCTATCTGTCTATCTGTCTGTCTGTCTGTCTGTCTGTTTACTGTTCTGTTCATCCCGAGTTAGCATTGTTATGTTTTCTGTTATACATTTAATCCAGATTTGTGAGTTTTCTTTTTCTGCAACATTTAACCGATTCACTGCTGGAAATAAGCATTTTCATCATTACACCACTTTGTCTCAGTTATATGAGGTAGCTGAACAGCTTTGTCTTATAGATTTACTAAATTGTACACAATTTAGCATCACTTGTTACCTTATTTAGCCCTGAAACTAAATAAGTTAGTTTTTTAGTTGATAGAAATACAATTTGTTGTAGAAACTATTCAATGTAATGTAAATTCTGGCTCTCAGAGAAATAAATATGTCTGATGTTAATGCCACAGGGAAAATTTTGTCCATTTTGTCTGCTTTGTAAAACACTGAGAAGCACTGAAATGTTTTTCCACAAGATATTTTTACTAAAAGATCAGTGTCACTGCTGTACAAAAAGCAGTGACACTAATATACAGGTGCTGCTGCACCTGCATATTAAATAAACTTTTATATAAAGTTTGCATGTGTTGGGTCAAACTTTTCTGCAGCTCTCTAAGTGTCTGCGGTTGAAGAAAGTCTTTTAAATGATCACAACATTTTACATTCCTGAGGCTAGGGCTCCAGCTTCCACATGTTTTTTGTTTTTTTTTTCCCTTTGGTGCACATGCCAGACCAGCCTTTACTTTGCACATCTCTGGGGATTTTTTCAAGACCCAAGTCACCCGAAGATCCCACCGAATGGACCGCCACCAGGTTTTGAGATAAGCCAAGCGCAGTTGAAGCCCCTTAGCTCTTGACGTCTGATCAGCAGCCACGCCATCAGTGAAGCTGTATCTGTTCGACAGCAGCAGCAACCCCCCTATCTCTCCGCCCCCTCCTCCCCTCCAGGTGCTCTTTGACTGAAATAATTGAGGTAGGGAGGTGGTGGGAGGTTAATGAAGCACTCCCAACACACAACTGACCTTTCCCCAGCCGGCACGCAAATCATCGCAGCACAGTTTTTTGGACATTTTTAAATGAAAGCCTTTAAATAATTTATCTAACTATAGTTCCCGGAAGGCCCTTCATTAGAAATTGGCTGTGACATTTCCCTCCTGCCCCCAGCCTCTCATACTTACTGCCTCACATCCAGTCCAAGAATATCACTGTTGATTTCTCTTGGCTTTGTCTTTCCTCTCATGTCGTCTCTTTTTCTCTTTTCTCTCTCTCCATCTCTTTATGACACTTGCAGCATTAAAGACTGGGATTTCTCTTCTATTCTAAACAACAACCAGACATAGAAACATAGCATCCACTTTAGTTATGTTGGAATTAAAATGATTTTTATTCTTAACATCTGGTACATGATGATTTACTATGGATCAGGTTTCAAGGAGAAAACAGCTCTGTTTAGTCCACTTCAATCAAACTCTAGCTGGTTTGCGTAAAAAGTCCAGTTTGTTTGCGGAAGTGTGAATGCGCAATCAAACCAAAAAAGCAAAGTCATGGTTAAAAATGTAGGTCTCTGGAACACTTTTAATGCATTTGTGAATGCAAGCAAACTGAAGCATACACAAAAAAAACAGGAAGTGGACTATAACACACGGCATTCTGGGTAGATACAACCAAAACAAATGCACTAGCAGGAGAAAAGGCTCGTGATATTTACCCCAAGACAAAAGAGAAAATATTATGCTATTCCATTTGTGTTCACATTTTGTGAAGAAGGAAGTTGCACTCAGTGTCTTCCACAGATGTTTTAATGTTTCCTTCAGTGGTTCTTAGTGCAGCGCCACCACATGTGAGAGGAGGAACTGTTTTTTTTTTGAAGGATTTGAATTGTTCAACGCGGTGCAGTATGAACGTGAACCACACCAACTGAAAATGTAACAAATGGTGCAATTTGATCTCCATTGGAGCCGAGTGTACCAGGCTGCCAGGTTTGAAAACACTCTTGGAGTCAAATTGTGAGGCCAGATGTCTGACAGTTGAAGCTGGGTCTAAACAGGATTAAAATCCAGATATCCGTCTGATTAAATATGATCAGACTGATAAGTTTCTGCACATCTCGACAGAACTGTGCAGAAACTGTCTGCAAAACTCAATGAACTGAAGGAATACTGGAGAGAAAAGTGGTCCAAAATATATTCACAATGGTCTGAGAAACTGTATTACTGTATAAAGGGGGGTGTACAATTTATGGAAGCATAGAAAACAGATTCTTAGGAAACTTTGTCCTGCGAAACACTGATTAAATATGAACGAGTTCCTGTTGGGCTTTACATTTTGAACTCTACAAAAATGAATAAACCAATGTCAATTCCTGTGAATTCAATTAGGTCTTGTGAAGGAGGAATTTGCTCAACAATAACCTAAAGGTAACTTGATATACCAACCCGTTTCATAGAAGAACCCCGACAGTATCAAGTTAGAACAGCAGGTATCATTGTGAAATATGAGCAAACAAAGAGAACTTTAATAAATCTCAACAAGCGAAAACCCCCAAATTATTAAAATGTATGATCAAAACCAAACAACCATACAATGTAAAGTTGGGTACATCATCTGATCATGAGAAAGAAAATCCATAGATTTTTACTATCATCCAATTGGCATTCAGCCTTCAGATTAAACGGTTTTATGAACTTACTGCTTGCTAAAAATCTACAGAAGCTTCTTTGCAGAATTAATGACCAAGCATTTTACAACAACATTCAATAGATGAGGTATTTTTTGCAGACGATAAGAAGAATGACAACTGAGATTCTTTCAAAACACTCATCAGCACGGACATTAGTGGAGGTGTTATCAAAGACGGCTGTAGAAACCCAGACCTCCCGAGGGAGGAGCAGCAGTAAACTGATATCCTTCTGCACAAACCCACAACATGAACAGTGCTGGACAGCATCCAAAATCACCAACTAGTCGGTTTAGCATTACAGCTCGTCTTTATTCACACATCCACTTATTGATATATATAATAGATGCCTTTTTTCCCTAAAGTATACAAACATCAGTAATGTTTTTCTCACTTAGTATATTTCTAATGGGTATACTCAAGAGGCATTCACACCAGAAGTAGCTGGAATCTGTCAGTATTTAGAGAGCAATCAGCTGGTTTAGTCCTAATTTATGGATTATTAAATGGTTTTAATTGCCCAGTATCTCCTCTTGGGTATAAGAAAAACCAAAAGTAATGCTAGGAGAAAGGAAAGTTGATTTTCAGCATATGTTGCAGGTGAATTTCATAAAACTGAAGCAAGAATGAATGGAGAAATGTGCCAGCACTGCAAAAATATAAAAACACAAAAAAGTAAATTTCACTTATAACATGGGAAAATTATCTTATTAAAAGTGAGCTAATCTTCTCAATAGATCTGATAATTTTTCAGCAATATTTTTTAAAAGCTGCTATTTCTTGCTGAAAAGTTGTAAATTAGTTTTGTCTTATTTCAAGTTCATTAAGATATTTGCACTAAAAACTAGACCAAGGTTTTTGGTAGGATTTTGTATTTTTTTTTGCAGTGTATCTGTTAATTTAATTTCAATAACATGTTGAATACTTATTCTTCCCACTTTAATACACATATGTTTAGTCATTTTGTGCTTTAATTTATTTGTCTGGATGCATTTGTATCATTTGTAAATTTCATCCAAGCAGCACGCTTAGAAATACATTGAAATGTTTGATTCTTATTTATCCAGCTTCAGACCTGATGAACACAACTGTAACTTCTGATTTGGTGTAGGTGCGATAAAAGCATGCTTAATTAATTTTTCCAGCTCAGCGAGTATTTTTCATTCTATATGTTGCGTTCTCTTCGACTTCCTGTTTGTAATTCACTCATCATGATCATTTTATTGTTGGGTAACGGCACCATGAATCCTATTTTCCCTTTAGTACTCAGGATGTCTTTTCAGTCTCTTAATGAATGGGTTTCTTTGCCACAGTAGTTCATCCCATCCCAACCCCCACTCTCCACCTTTCACACACTCTCTCTTTCTCCTCTCTGGCTATATCAGAAGTTCTTTATTACCTGGAAACAAGAGCAGATATATGCCTCTGTCTAGCAGCCAGGCAGCTCTGGTTTACAGTGTGTGTTGTGAGGGATGAGTTGTGTGCAGCATTAGTTTCTAGAAGAGAGAATAGGAGGCGAAGGGGAGACGAAAGGGGAGATTATCTACATGTCCTTTGTGCTTTTCTGGATGCATGTGGAGATAATATGGAGGGACTGGTTCGTTACTTGAGGTCCATGACTTGGGGTCCATCTGTGTGTCTGTGTCACTCACCTTGAAGGCCTGCTGTTCGTTTTTTCTTATTATTTATATTTTGTTTGTCTCTGGCGCTCAGTTATATTTGGTATTTTGGTTTTACTGCTCACCTTGTTGCCGGCTAAGGCCAATGCTTTCTTTTTATTCACACAAATCTATTGAATTTGTGTAGTTAAATTTATAATCATCCACCAAAAGGAAAACTAAACAAAACCTCCAGCTCAAAATACATCTCTTCTGACTTAAACAAAATGAGATACAAGTAAAGTTTTAGGTTCAGTTTTGTAGAATAAAGTTATTTGACTTGTACTGTAGCTACTTTATGAATAAAATCAGAATCTCACCATCTCTAGGATGACATTAGGTCAAGATGTCTGTTTACTTTCCACATTAAGACGTAATCAAAACTTTCAACATTTCACTAAAAATGATACATTAAAAGTATTCAAATATATTTTTTAAAGCTTTCTGACTCTGAATGTATAAAATAAGATCAAAAATATAAGATCTATTGCCAGGCAGATAAACGTTTTGAGCATAAGCAATAGATAAGGTTGTGTATTTATCATACTTTGAGACTTCGGGGAGCCATCTGCAGTAGCAGTAGGTTAATTTCACTAGATTTGTTGCTCGGCAAGGACATTTTTATGAGGCTTGGATAAAAGCAGTCATTGTAGGTAAAATGCTAAACATAAGGATGTCTGTTATGCTCTGTAGTGACAGTAATGTCCTTCAAAGTGACACGCACAGAAAGCGTATTTGTGCCACTGCTCAAGAAGAAAAACCCTGACTTGGTATGAATATTGCTTCCACAGAGGTAGGTTAATGTTTTCACCCCCACACTCTCTAATACTTCCCATGGTTGCGTGATTTCATTTTGATCGTTTCCTGCGTTGCAGGTCTGGTTATCCGCCTCCTTGTTTCAGCGAGTCGTGCTACATTTCAGGTGGAACAAAGGCCAAGAAGCAGTATTAGTTACTGCCTCAAACACATTGCATCACTGCTCTGCTTTCAAGATCTTAACATTTTGAGTGTAGGAGTTTCTGCATTCCATTTTTCTCCAGCCTGGGCGCACACACACACACGCACACTCACAGAAGTATCGGAGTAAGTGATTGGATGTTAACCAGTCTGGAATAAAACAGATGGAAGCCTGCACTACTGCACCAAACGCAGGAAATGGATTTATCCCACCCACCCCCTTTCTGTTTCCCATAATCCTTCACTGTCTCCAGTTCTGCCACCATTACGTCCTGACACACGATGATATACACTGCATACACACTTAACCATTTCATTTCTGCTAACGGAGCACTACGTTCTTTATTCAAAATGACAAGTGTGGTTATTATTCTTTAATAAAATCCTATTTGTACAGCTGCGGCTGTGCTTCTTAAAGGCACGTACCATTTCTGGTCTTTCTGGTCTTTGCGTAATACACAGTAAATGTCCCAGAACAACATGTGGAGATAACTCTTTAAGATAAGTGCAGAAAAATGCAAAGAATGAGGAAGTGAGAGGGGAATAAGAGGGTTTTAGTAACTCGGAAACTTCCAAACTGCAGCGCTTTCCCAAAGCGTTCATACCTCTTGAACATTTCCACAAAGCTGGCCACGAACATTATTATATTGTATTGAAATTTTATGAGATGGACTAACACAAAGTGGTGAAAAATAACGAAGTAGAGCAGAAATTAGAAATGGTTTGCAAATTTATTGCATATAAATATCTGAAAAGAGTGATATGCATTTCCATTCAGCCACTTGAGGCAATACCTTTTTATTTCTTTATTTTTTGGTGTTTCCTCCAGCTTTGTGCATTCAGACAGATTTTTGTCCATTCTTGTTGTTGGAAAACAGCTCAACAGAAGTAAGACTAGACGGAGAGTTTCTGAAAACTTTCAAGTTTCCCTAAGCTGTAATTTAGATCTGGGTTCTGACGAGGCGTTTTCAGGGGTAGCACATGAACCTTTCCCTTGAAGCTCTGGCTGTTTAGAGTCATTCTTCTGCTGAAACATGAACCTCTACTGAACTTCTAACAGCTTTCTTTTTCAGGATTGCCCTGAATTAAGCCTCATTTGCCTTTTCATCTCTAACCAGTTTACCAGAAGAAAAGCTAAGCATGATGCTGTCACAGTTATGTTTGAGGTAGGGATGGTGTTTATTTACTGCGATGTGCAGGCTTAATTTGTCTCCAAATGGGCTAAAAAGTTCTGTTTTCGTCTCATCTGGCGAAATTACTTTCTTCTTGTTTGCTTCACGTTCTTATTTTGGGGTTTTTTCAGCTCTCTTTGCCTGGCCAGTTGGTTTTGGTGGTCGGCCATGTTTTGCTAGGTTTACAGTTAGAGGTTTTTATAGTCGAATCAACTTGCAATCAAATGCTAGACAAGTGAACTCTGATGAAAACCTGCTGCATTAAGGGGTCTCAGAAATGTGTAAGCTACTTTGTGTCGGTCTGTCACACAAAATCCCAATAAAATAAAATGAAGTTTGTGGGTTTAACATGGCAAAATGCAAAACATCTAATGGGATTTGAATGCTCTTCAAGGCACCCTGCTTTGTTCTTGTTATTTTTCTAGCTGCCTCTGTCTGTTTAGTTGTGAAATGACTTTTTCAGCCCCAATGACAGCCTTTCACATCCAAACCGCTGCCTTTTCTGAATCCTTTTTTATGATTCAGATTAATAATTAACTTTTTTTGTTAACTGAGGGATGTAAAGCGAGCTAATCCCTTTATGAGAGGAGAGTGTGAGGCTGAAGTTTTCTGTGAGTGTTTGCTAATGAATCGAGCTGGTATCAGTATGCACAATGCGTCCTTGTGTAATGTGCAAGCGGCATGTGTATGTTTTGTCTGAGCTGCAGCGGGGCTAATTTCCACCCTGCTAGGGTCCTGGAGGACTAAGCTGCTTTTGACCTGATAAGCTCATTAGAATTTCCCACTAATTACAACTGGGCCCTTTTTGGTTGTCACCAGATGTGAACAACAAGTCCCCACCATAACTGCTGATCAGAGAGTCAAAGGAAAGTTAGGGAATTTAGCGAAAATACAATAGTTGGAGTAGTTTGTCGGTCTAAGGCGACATTCACATAGCAGGTCCTGATGCTCAAATCAGATTTTTTTGCTGAAATCTGATTTTT
Source organism: Girardinus metallicus (assembly GCA_903067095.1). Taxonomy (NCBI): domain Eukaryota; kingdom Metazoa; phylum Chordata; class Actinopteri; order Cyprinodontiformes; family Poeciliidae; genus Girardinus; species Girardinus metallicus. Next base: position 9,477 of record CAEGAE010039741.1, read on the forward strand.
TTTTTTCATACTACTAATTAAACCCAACTGCAATCAGACTTCACTGTGAACAGTTTATGTCTCCAAAGCAACCCACATGCGCAGAAGAAGAACGTTGATATCACACTTTTTGCAGAAATAATAATGGATGGAGCTCTTTATGGATCGATTTAAAAGTTTATTCGGTAATGAGATCTGACGTAAAACATAAGATTTTAGTATTCTTAGTCTAAGTTCTGGAGAAAATATTTTATTATATTTGAAATAGGATAAAAACTAACTTGCAGGTAACTTTTCAGCAAGATATAAGAGCTTGTTTTAAGTCAATAATTCCTCAATACTGGTGAAGAAGTACTAGTTCCACTGGCGGATTATTTTACTAATAATATGGGAAAATGTTATAAGTGAAATAATCTGCATGTGAATCTAACACTTTTTAATAAATGTTAAGGAATTACTGACTTAAAATAAGCTCTTGTATCTTGCTGAAAAGATGGTTTATCTTATTTCAAGTGTACTAAGATATTTGCACCAAACTACTTCTTTTCAGTGGCAGCATTGTCACAAGATTATAACAAGACGAAGGAAACTAATAAAAATATTGCATAACAAATGGCCTTTTTTTAGTCTGTTGGGGTGTGTCGTCAGAACCAGCTGTGGTCTGATGTAATGTGATGAGTTTCAGTGACACAAACTTCTCTCATAATGTCATAATCATAATTTTCAGCCATTGTTTATGTTCTGATTTACCACATCTGGCTTCTTCTGGTGCAGAATTAAAACTCATGTCTCATGCCTGATATAAATGTCCAATAAAATGCGACATGATCACTTAGAATGCAGACGCTTTGAAAACAATCCGATACGAATCTGAATTAGTTCCAAAGTTAGATACAGGTGGAATATGGACAAATAAAGCAGATTTGGACTGCGTTTGCCTGCTGTGTGAACGTAGCCTAAATGGGATCAAAAGATTCTTGAACGAAGATTTCGACAGGAGACGGAAGGAGAGAGAGGTGGGAGAGAACAAGAGAGAACGATTGTAAATTAGCGGAGCCACCGCTGAGCGTTTTCAAGGCTAAAGTGAGGGCAGCAGGGAGTGGGGCCCGATATGTCAGAATTTCCCTGGTAACCAATCCTTCAGCCACCCCCCGCCCCGCGCAGACGCTCACAAGCCCCCTGCTCAGAGTCGGGTGGTGTGTTTGCATTCAAGCCCAGATTACATCTAAAGCAGCCCTGAAAATTTATAGCAGGGTCTCTCTGCCTTTTGTCACATGCTAAAAACCCGACTGCTTCTCTTTTCAGCCTCTCACTTTCTAAGTCTTTCACTTTCATTCTCCATTTCCCCTAATCCCCACTCGTGTCTTTTCAGGCTCATTCAGCGCTTTGTGTGCCCGTCTTATTCCTCGATGTGTTTTTCTCCAGCGTGTCCCCCTCCCTTCTGCCTGCATGCGTGTGTGCTCTCACATGTTTGCAATGCAAGCGTGTGCATTAATGTGTTTGTCTGAGAGTGCCGTCCGGGGGTAAAAATTGTCATAGGGGAACATCTGCCTTGACCTCTATTATGCTCTTCTATTTGCTTCTTCCTCTCGCTTTTCTGTGGAATGAGAAAGCAAATTATTGGAGGGTGTCAGTTTTTTCCCTTATGTCAACATGTTGCATCCCTCTAATTCCACTGTAGTATTATAGGGGTTCAGTCCAATGGAGTCTGATGCCTCCAGAGCCAGAGGCCTTGTCATTTACAAAGCTTCTTTAAGAGAAGCTGACACTTCTGAAACCTGCTTGCTTTGGAGAAACTGTTTGAGTTGTTGAAGTGTGAGGATTGTAAAGGTGCACTGATTGAATCTTCACATTGATCTGCAGGTGATAGTATACCCGGTGTAACCAGTATAGCTCTGTTTAATCATCTTCTAAAATTTGCTTTACATAAACATTTGATTTCATTGCCTTTTACTTCAGTGTCAGTATCGGATCTATACTTCAGTAATAAGATTGATATTTTAGTTTCAGATTCCCTCTTGTTTTGCTCTCAAACAGGGGCGGATCTACTGGGGTGGCATGGGGTGGCAGTTCCCACCCCAACTGAGAACCTTGCCACCCCTTTTGCCCCTCCAGCTGGCGACAATGAATTCAACAGTTATGGCAAATCTGATATTAAGCGTTACATTGAATGCAACACAATGTAACCTGACACCTACTGCTCAGTAGCGGGAAGCGCGAGGCAGCAGCATTGATATATATGGATGGATGTATATATACTGGACTGGACATTACGTGATTTATCGTGCGCCATTGCTGTCCATTGAGTCAGGAATATCGGTGGTCAAGAAAATACCACAATCACCCATAGAATCTGAAAAAAGGACGCAATGTTTAGCGGTTAATTCAACCCTATGACAGTCATAGATAACAAGGTTCAAAGGTTTCACATTTAACAGGGGATAAAAAAAGTTTTAATTTAGAGAAAATATTGAAAAAGTGAGCAGCGAGTTAGTTATTATGCTAGCCTAACTGTTGCTAGCCCGCTATTGACTTTGATAACCTTAACATGTGCTGCGCAGTTCGGTGTGTTTTGGTTCCGTTAGCACTAAAAGAGGACAACCGCACACCAAGCCATCAGTAGAGCAGGAGTTTAAATCAGCTAATCAACCCCCCGCTGTGCTCAGGCGAAAATATTATTAATTACAATATAAACATCAAGCCTGACAACATAATGTAACAGACTGGATTTTCTGTTTTCGTGTTTTTGCTTCTTTTTTGTATGGGAAATGTTTGTTTTTTGGTGTTGTGTGTTGAGTCCCCTGATAGGATTGAACGTAATCTCTGCTTTATTTGCTCATTGAGCTGTTGTCCGTCGGTAGTCATGGCAACGGGTGATGCTGGCACACAGAGCGAGAAACGGCAGGATAGAAGTGGTTTTGTCTAGTTTTGTTCTTCTCCTGTTTATCAGCTTTATTGTACAATTATTGCGGCGCACTTCAGCCGCTGCAATTCCTAAAAGTTGAACAAGCGACACAAACCGAACTAATACCCGCTGTTCGTGAAACATGGCGATATTTATAACAGTCATCAAACTACGGCTCCTACAGCATATTTACAATAAAACGATTGACCAACATAAGAGAAATTCACCCTTTCTTGCATCTTGACGGAACTAACAGAAACCAAACTATTTACAGATTTGTATCACAGAGAATTTATGTATCAAACACCAGTTTTCTCAGCTAAATGATGACGCTACTAGTATTTTTGCGACAGATTTCTGCTCATCCTGCATTGGAGTAGAATGGTTTTATGGACTTAACTCAACGCATCACATAGCGACTAATAGGCGCTGTTCAATCCAGTAATACATGTCAATTAGCAGCAGTATGAAAGACGTAAAAATAATTAAATTAAATTAAGAAATTATGTTTAATCCTCAATGCTGCATGAAGCTCATTTTGAAACAATGCAAAGTATTGTTAAAAACAATATTTTTCAACAAGTAAATCAAGTAAAATAAGTCCAATGATAGGTCTGTGTAAGCTAAATGTGAGAATGAGACGTTTTATATATATATACTGGCATATCCTCCCACCCCTGAAAAATCCTTGCCCCCCTCTTGCCACCCCATAGATATCTTTCTAGATCTGCTTTCAAACAATGTTTTTTTTTGCACTTTATTTAGAAAACAATCCACAGAAATAGGTTTAGTTTTTATACTGTTTCTGTTCATCATGCAAATATGTTCTGAAATTATTTTGTAGACATCTATAAACTTTGTCTAAATTCTATCCAAAGCTTTAACGGAATAATTCAAAGGAAAAACCACAAAAATGTCTTCAGATCAGGCGTTTGATGATGTGTCAAATTTAAATTGTAAGTATCAGTATCAGTGATACTGATACCGATGCATACAGAAATATGCAGTATCGCAGACGTTAAGTCATTCAGTGACCAGTTAACCAAACATTTATGTTAAGACTGTTACTGGAAGCAATTAAAGGAATATCTACAATCTGCAGTCAGTGTGCAACTCAACTTACTGTTTCCCTAACTGAGGTAAAGCACTGACTTCATCCCTCAGCACACCTGACACTCATATTCAGTTTTGCTTCTCTGTCATTATTCAAACTTAAGAAAACAGAAGAGACGCCTTTCTATGACAAATGTAGGAGAATTAGCAGCTGTCTGATTTGCAGTTAGACTGTTTGTCATGAGTTGAGGGACTTTGTGGTGATTTTGTGGTTTTATTCTGATGACATCAAATTTTACGATTGAGTTGTAGTTCCACTTTTATTTTCTGAATCTGGTTGTTCTTGTGCACGGTTCCGTTTATTTCTTGTTTTTCCTGTAAAACCAGTTCCTTAATTATTTTTGCTTTTATTATGCCCTTGTATTTCTTGTTACTTTGGTTTTAGGTCATGTTCAGCCTAATTCTTGCTTATCTAATCTTTGTGTTCCTGTTTTAGCCTCTCGGATCCCTCAGTTTAAACTTCCCCACAGCTTTTCCACATCCAGTCTATCTCGCTTACCTGTTCCCACTCCAGTAGTCATCCTCCCAGTAATTAGGCCTTCTGCTTTCTTACTGGGTTTCCCCCTTACTGTCTTCCCCTCTCTGTGTTCCTTCAGCTTTTTTGTAAGTCACCTTTTTTTTTTCAGCAAATCACTTTCAGTAGGATTCTGCTTTCTTTCATCCACTGAGATCCTTTAACACCAAAACAAATAACATTTTTAGACTTGTGTCAACTGAGGTATGTGAAGCAAATTTGTCTTGGAGGATTTAACATGTATAAACTCAGACAGCGCCCAGAAGTTCCAGGAAAGACAGCAACACCTGAAAATAAATTTAAACAAAAATCTTGGAAGTGTTCTGAGCAACAATGCGTCACGCTCCAGATAGGGCCATTCATGATGTGTCTCATGACTGTAATTTAACAAACAGAAGAGTTTCATTATCATTTGGCTTGTCACTAATTGTTAGGAATGTCCTGCTCTATTTGTTTCTTGTTTTGTTTTGTTGTTTTTCTGAAGGTTTCTTCCTGTCATTTTCCACAACTGTTGCCTCATGCTTGCTGAGTAGGAGGGATTGCTGGAAAGTCAGTGACTTAATGCATTCGTTAAGTTTTCTTATTTAGAAACCGTTTACCAGTTGGCATTATAAACTAAATTTGATGACATTTTATTACAACTACGATTGAACTGCAACATATGTAACTGAATTTGAATCTCTCGGTATCCCTGGGTTGTATTTTATTGATATCATTGCATGTTTATGACTTTTTCCCTCCACATAAACATATAAAGACAATAGCTGAATAGATACTGTGAAGCCTTAATACCTTTAAATGACAATTGTTATGAATTGGTGCTATATAGAAATAAACTAAGATAATTTACATTTAAATATGTAAACATAAGTCATCCTGCCATACTTTATTTAAAAAGAGTTTTTCTTTTTCTAGCAAGAAAAATAAAAAATACCAAACAAAGGAGCCAGTTCAGCCTTGCTTGTAAGAAAATATATAAAGTTTAACTTTAGATATTTAAACTAAACCTGCAGGCTCTTGGTTTTTCTATTATTTCTCTGAACAGAGCGAGGTCTGATCAGGAGTGGATGTTTTGCCACTAATTGCTGGAAAATTGTTTCCGGCATGTGAATAATTTTTGTTTCTATTAATTGATGGATTTCAAATTGATTGGAAATGGCTTGATAATGATGGTCAGGCTGCCAGATTGAGCAGTCATTCATTTTAATCAACATGAAAAAATAAAGACTAAAACAAATAATGCATTTTTTGAACAGTTGATTCTCTATGGTGATTACTGACTTCTTACCATCCTGACATTTTGCTTTGGCTTTTTTGTTTTATTTTGAGTAAATTATGACAATGTAAAATCTGGTGGATTTTGAGAATTTGAGGTTATATTTAAGTAATTTTTGACCTGCAATCCTGGTTATTTATACTCATATGTACATACTTTCCAGAGAACCTTTAAGAAAGCTGCAAATAAAAAAAATGCTGTAAATTATGATGAGCATGAAACTTGCAAAACTTTGAAGTAAAAATTATTTACTAAAATCTCTATCTTTTTATTTTAAGTTAGTTTTACATAAAAGTAAGTGAATGTTTTACTGACAAATTTGTTTGAAGAGATGAAGTTTACAACTGTGATGACAAATAATTTGCCTCAGTTTTAGATTTTCTTTGCAAATAATTTATTAGAAAGTAAATTAACTAAAAAAATGACCGTTGAAAAATGTGTAGGATTAATCCTGGATCAGTTTTTTAAAAATGGTTCTACTCAAAAGTTATGAGCCTTTGGAGAAAAGTTTTTTTTTTTTTTTTTTTTTTTCTTGCAGTGGAAAAGGCTGACTTTGATGTCACATATGAGAAAAAAACTGCAAACGCTGGCAGTATTGTTTTTGCGGCTAAATAATAATAATAAAACAAATTCACAGACGTTTCTCCATCCAATTATGCACCTTCGGTGATTTTGTTTCTGAGTTTGTCGACTCATTTTGTTCATGGCTTCTTTGTGATTGTGTTCAGAATTGGCAACCTCATTTCCTCTTCCTTTGCTTGTTGTTCTGCTGTTTTCCAACAGCTCAGAAGCCTAATTTATTCCGCCCAGGTAATGCCTTTTTTCAGTTCAATAACATGCTAGATTGCCGTTTAAAGTCGAAAGAACAAATATGGCATAAACAGACACAGAACTTTTTATTTTCTGCTGTCTGACATTAAATCAGACTAAATTCTCCTGTTTTAGATCAGTTAGGATTATTATTAATATTAGTGTTTGCAAAATGCCAGAAAAATGAGAGAGAGAGAGAACATTTTACATAACTTACCCTAAACTCGCGAATGTTCATCCATCACCTCAAAAACATGGCTTCCGTGTGTGACATCATGAGAAATGTCTGACCATCTTGCCATCAAGGGGTTCTGTGTTGTAGATGAATATGTTTTGGTGCAAAGTGTGAGAGCCAACCCCAGAAGTAAAACAAAAAACTTTTAAAGTTGGTGGCAGACGTAAGACAAAGTTATTAACCACAGTTCAATCCAGAAATGACAAGAAGAAACCATCCTAAAATCAGCAGAAAAAAAAAAACTGATTGCAGTTTGCAAACAAATTCGGGGCCAGAGAACTTAAACAGATGCCGTTTTAAGGTTATTTTGTGGATCTATTAATGCAACCTCTCAAAACATCAGGAAGAATTTTATGGGGACAAGTGTTAAGTAAAATTGACTTTAAAGCTTGGGTGCAAATGGATCTTCCAAATAGAAACCAAATTAGTTGCAAAGTTTCACAACTAAAAATGTGTTTAGCAGAAAATCTGGTACAGTTCCTCCAGGTTTGAGACAAAATTGGAGCAAACTGTTGTGAGGAGCTTGTTGAAGGATCCCCTAAGTTGTGCAGTTTAAATGTTCAGTCAATCAGGAAATGTATGCAAACTTCTGGATTTATTAAATCAAATTGTACATAGGAAAAAGTTTTGGTCATCAAAATTGGAAAATTTGAGTTTACTCTAATATAAGATAGCAAGGGGAAAAACAGGCTCTGTCTTTCTTTAGACAGTGTGTGTAATATCTGGTTTTATTGAGAAAACAAATGTAAAAAATTGTTAGAGTGGTGTGCTATGTGTAGGTTTAGCATCACCAAAAGCCCAGGTAAATAAGCATGGGTATGCAACATCAGTGCATTCCCTGCGTGTGCATGTGTGTGTGTAGTTTATGCCAGGGAAGTGTTTATGCCTCCCCTCAGCTGCAGCTGGTGGGTGGGCAGAGCAGAGATGAGTGTATTAGCCTCTGGCACACATCAGCACCCTGGGACCAGTAGCTGGTGGCGCCAGCCATCTTTGGCACCACTTCGTCCCCAAACGCCACACCCCCGAGGCTGCGCCCTCATGAGAAATGTGCGATCAGAGATGTACATGAAAAAGCGTCTGTTTCCTGGGTGAGCCTCTCAGGTGTTACCTGAGCACTGATGAATTTATGTGCACTAATGTAAAAAAAACCAAAATGATGAATTTGCAATGAGGTTTGTGCGATTTGAGACGCATGTCGAAAATGATGTCCTTGGAAGCTGAAGCTGTGCAGTGTTGGCAGCAGAGAACAGGGACAGTTGTCTCCACAGGGACGCTCTTAATTGGACTGATCGTTTGGCCGTCTTTCACTCCACTCACTTCCCCTCTACCCTGCTGCACCATCTTCCTGTCTCCTCCTGTCTCACTCTGCAAATCACACCATCCTTGTTCTCAACCCTCAATTCTTTCATAACTAAAACTTTCCACCGCCTGCTTCAGCAACCCCAGAATCTCTGTCTCCGTCTGTCTTTCTCGCCGTCTCTCACGCTCATCCCTCCCTCTTCATTTGAGAAACAGCAGAGGGATCGATTGGTGGTCGCAGCCTCTCTTCTCTCCGCCCAGCTCAAATTTATTATTCTCTCAAACACTCTCACTCTAATGGTCCTCTGGTGGGCTGGGTTGTGCAGCTCCTCTTGTACACACACACACACACCAAGCTGACACAGATGTCAGATGCTGATACATTATCACATCACAGTACATGCACACTCAACCCAGGGACCTTATACACACAATATCATGCACGCTATGAATTCATACATTTTAGATGCACACATGGGAGAGTAATGTATTCATATGTGCACATTAAATTAAGGCAGGCACAGATAGTATGTTGCACAGAAGTGAGAATGACCTGGTGAACCCTGGACTGAGTCAGCATTTCACGTGTTCAACTTTTTCCTGGGTGACATCCATTTTCCATTTTTAGCCTCTGTGTGAACTAACGCCAGGTATCCAGAAAGAGCAACACCCAACTGGACTTATATGAATTAATTTGCTTAGAAAAACACTGAGATTTTCATCTGCTGTAAAGAACGTCAAGATTTCTTCAAAAACTGTTTTTTTTTTGACTCCCAACTTGTTGCTGCTCACGCTTAAACAAAAATTCATTACATTTTCTTTTCATTTTTAGCTCTGTCAAACAGTACTTCTTTCAAACCCTGACTCAACAACCTGAGATACATTAAATATGCAAATCTAACTGGAGCTGACTAAAATCTCTGGAGTTTCCCAGCGGCTTTCTAAGGATTCACATCCTGACCATCTGCGTTTCGGCTGCAGAGACTATGAATGATGCAGTTGACCAAAAATTCATAAACAACAATTCGGGGCAGATCTTTTCTCAGATATATTGCCCCCAAACTAATTGCCATAAACAACATGATTCAATTAGAATAAAACATTATTGATTCCAGAAGGGATATTAAAGCTGCTACAGCAATCACATAAAAACACAGAACAGCTGCAAAGAAAAGTGAAGATCTGTGTGCCAGCAGCAATACCAAAAGGAAGAGCATGACTGGCAATGAGAGTTTTATATCGATGGGGCAGAATTTGCTGTATTTAGGTCCACACTTTGACTAGGCCACTCAACAAGCTGCATAACCCACATGTGTCTGTTCTTACAACTGCGGCATGTAGCTCTACATATTTGTTGAAAATGTCACTGTGTGGTGTCGATATAGATTGAGACAGATAATCTGTGAAAAACTTGAGCTCTTCTGCCTTCTCTCAACCAATCAGAGCCAAGAGGCGGGTCTGAGAGCTGTCAATCATGTGCACACAGGCTGTGGGCAATATGGTCTAAAATCTTTTTTTAGTTTTGTTGTTTTATTTACTATTAATTCAACATGATAATGATTAATCATGATGATAAATGGTACAGTGAATGACCACCTATCCCTCAAGCTTCCTCACATCTGGTCCAAAATCAGTACTCTTAGTCTAATTGGTTAATTTGTTACTCTAAATTGTCCTTAGATAGGAGTGTGTGAATGGTTGTTGTCGTGTGCGTCTCTGTGTTGTCATGACCATGTTAATGGACAGTTTTAAATAAACCGTCCATTGAAAAAATAGCTGAAGACTCTTTTGAGAAACACTTTTTGAGTTTTTTTTTTTAAATTACTAATTTACAAATCCAACACCTTATGAAACAGCAAATGCAGATTTTCACTTTCTGTGAAAATCTTGAGCATCTCAGTCTTTCTGCAAACGCATTTCCGCTTTGGCTCCACGAGCCAGCAGGGAGATCCGTTTTCACCACAGTTATCAAGATGGTGTTCCTCATCTGCATGAGACTGCTTTCCATCAATTCTGCTGGAATCTGTCAGGGCGCTGTCGTCGTCTCCTTTCCTCTATTTATGGCTCTGCTTTGACTCAGACTGCAGCTTCCAATTTATACATGACCACAAATCACCCAGACTAACGGGTAGCCCCACTCTCCTGGCTGGAAGTGGGTTTGATGGTGCGAGCTGATAGGCTAATAGGTAGGAAAGTACAAGTTTTTTATTTATTTTTTTCAATACAGACATGTCTTCATTTTCTTAACTGTTTGAGTTCATCTTAACATTGACCGTCTTGAGCTCCCTTTCATCAGAGTTTTCCTCAGATGTCGTTTGAGATGCGAGATCTGATTGAAGTCGATGGGAAAACGTGACACATGCTTTTAAGATCTGCAGATTGAAGTTGCTGCTTGTTTACAATTAAACATGAGATAAAATATGACTTTATTATCCTTTAAACTTTTTCACTTTGTGTGAAACTGCACACAAACTTCAATGTATTTTAATGGGATATTATGTGATAGAGCAACACAAAGTAATTCATAACTGGGCATTGGTTTATGAAAATGTTTCATAGAGAAAAATCTGAAAAGTGTGGTGTGCATTTCTTTTCAGCTGCCCAACGTCACTATGCATAGAAATATTTTTTGGAAATGACTTGCAAGTGCAAGCAGCAGCTTATTTGGATTTAAAGTGACAAGAGAATCTAAACCAGCTCATTCTGAAAGGAGCTCAAAATATGCAGAACTGACCAGACTGAACTTGCATGCAAATCATTTATGAACTTGTTTTGTATTGCCCATAGACCTATCCTACCTTCCATTATCCCCTGTAGGATAATGGACTGAAGAGTGCTCTGCCAAATTGGTGACCTCTGAATGCAACTGGTTGCACTGAATTTGTTTTAGAAGAACCAAAGAAATGGAGGTTAATTGCAAATCAAAGCCACTTAACAAATATGCATGACTTTTTGTCAGTCTATCATCCCTCCATCCATTCATTTTCTATCCCACCTTGTAGCTATTAGTCTCGCAAACTAAATAAAATTCAGTGAATGTTGTGGTAGAAATGTAACAAAAGGGGATGAATACTTTTGTGAGACTGTGCATTAATGCTTCAACACCTACCCACATGATGAAACTTTGTTGTTATTGCTTTCATTTAGGTCTATAAAGTGGCTTGTTGTTCATAAAATAATCGTAAACACTGTAATCTCCTTCTTGCACAAACTTCTTATCATAAAACAACAGCCGGCATAAAATATCTTTAAAGGGTGAAACATTAAAAGCAACATAAAAGAAGCAAATTAAGCAGTGTCTGGAAAATGTTTCAACTTGTGTGCATGAAAACAGATTTCACAAGAAAAGGCTCAATTTGTCAAATTGCACTAATCAAAATTCATCAGCTATACATGAAAAAGATCAAACCTCCATTAAAAGTCCAGGACTTAAAGCAGGACTTGAGTGCAAGTTAGAGGTACTGAGATTTGATTATTCATTTCTGTCTTTTATTTTTCACATATTTTGTCTCAGACAGTGGGGAAGAAACTTTGTTTACATCAAGCTGCCTTTGAAAAGTGGCTTAAAAAGAAAATGACTACAAGTGATTTTCCTGATAACAACACACACACACACACACACCCCAAACTCATATCTCACATCACCCAAGGATGGCAGGCTTTCACTTTTAAAAGATTGTTATGGAAAGACCCATTACAGAGCAGAAGGTTTCAACCTCAATTATATGGAGAATATATAGTAGTCAGGTCACTAATGAAAATGGAGGAGGGTGTCTACTCTTGCAAACAGCTTACTGCGGAAGATGGGGAAGTGATCCATTCTCTTTACGAGGAGCTGCACTTTCTGCCTCTCTGATTGCCACGGCTTTAATGAAGAGCTTACATACCTGAGGGGATGATTCAGGACAACCCAGTCAGGCCAGATATTGGATATGGCTCCAAGCTGGAAATAAGGGAAGTGGATGTATGTGTGTGTGGTGGTAAAAAATACTCATTGCTGATGACTGCAGGTCAAACTGTGAAAACCGACACTCATGGTAAACCTGTGCAGTGGTCGGTGACGTGTTTCTGTACTTTATGGAAGTATGAAGGAATGTGCAGGAGTTCACAAAGAGAGACTTTGCTCAATTTAGCTGTCACCTTCCAGCAACCCATAAACACACCGCCACATTTGAAATGGTATGGTTTAAATAAAAGTAAAACTAATTTAAGCAAATGCTACAACTAATTGCTTTCAGCTAGAAAAGGTACAGTTGAAATTGCATTTAACGTCGTTCTTGGAGAAAGAATGGACGCATTATGTTTAGGGTTGACCTGTATAAAACAGATTTTGGATCATCAGTTCAAATTCAAACATCTACAAAGCATCCGTTTAGAAATTTTAAATGTTGTTTTCTTGAACTACTGAAATGTGTGCTGTAATCAAAGGTGGCCTGATACTCTATTAAAGTCAACGTCTGTAATCATCTTAGAAAAACTTTGTAGCTGTTTGGTTTATTTATTCCATTTCTTGATTATCATTGTTTACAGCTCTCGGACAGAGACACAGACCCTAATCTTGGACACTAAGTAAGAGTTCCTGCAGACAATGCGCAATCAGTGTTGTTTACACTGCAGCTGTCCTGCAATCGAATCTAATCAAGGTAACTATGCTCACAAGCGCTCTGTACCTAGGCTCAAAAGAACAGCTTGTTTCTCAATCAGGCATCAAAATATAGGTCTCAGTAATATTGACTGTCAGACTGTAAATTATGTCTAAATGGGACTAAAATGTGAAATTCAAAAGTCTGGCACAGCCCAGAAAGAGGGAAGGGTGGTGAAGCTCTAGTAATTCAAGTATGAGCTGTGAAAGATCACATCTGGGTTAATAAAAGAAACCAGCAAGAGATAAAAACAAAAGGAAAAGGAAGAAATTAGATTTCATACAGGAAAGCCTGCAGCTGCCTCAGAGACGGTGCAGAGATGTGAGACTGACCTCTGGAAGCAGCGCAGAAGCACGGGTCGCAAAGGTTGATCCAATTCTGGGCAGCCAGTGCCAACAGTCTGATTAAGAGGTGACGAACAGGGCAGGCCCACCATCATCTCTGCAGAAGGATTCTCTTTGGTGTATCTGAGGTGGTCGCAGAAAGTTCAAGCACCAAAGCTGGCCCGATAATCAGAGAAAGAAGGCAAAATTTATTCTTGAGTTGTTATTTCAACAAGGTGCTATCAAAGGTTTCTCTCCTGGTTAATACTTAACATAAACTCCAGTTTATTTGTGAATTGAAAATAAGCTTTCCAGTGTTATTCAACTTTTGTATTGTTATTTTTGCTTTTGATGATTTTTACCAATAACATTTTACCTTTATACATGGCTTAAATCTAGTTCTTGAGTTTATGTTAGTCACTACTGGATCAAGCTGGGTTTCTGGACTCTAAGTTAAGAGTCTCTGCAGACAGTGTACAATTGTCTGTATGATCCACACTGGGATGCATGAAGCCTGTATTGTATCAAACATGCTCCAAAGAAATACTGGTCAGTTCAGTTTTTAATAAGGCCTGAACGGACCATTCTTCTATACTTTTTCTAGAACGTCATTTGCAGTGATGTGCATGAGTGGCACACCCCGATTTTAAGATATACATATTAAAATTCAACTCATTGCAGTTCACTCTGGTGCCATTTAACAGCAAACAATATGTCCTGCCTTTTTCAGAGACAAAACTTTTGTTTCTGGAACATTTTCCCTCTAAGGTGAGAACGTGATGACTGCTGTCTGAGTGTGCACAGGAACAGTTCAGGCTTTATGCAAACATCGGCAGTCTTTGTGGGACCTACTATCGATTATTCTTGTCTCGACGAAATGCTTCTTTTTGCTTTCAACTTAGAAATATAATCTGGAGTCTCAAAAGTAATAAAAATCAATTTTTTTGCAGCCTGATTTTGATGTTTTTGTTCAGATGTGAGTTAACAGCTACAGTAAAGATGAAACGGAATGAAGGCCTAACAACAAGCCACTCATTTGATTCAGGTGTGCATCTAAGGGTTGGACTTTGGCACCCTCTGATCGAGCATATTAATATAACATAGAAATTAAGAATTTTTTTTAAAAAGTAAGAAATTAGAGCTGTGGAGCCTTAAAGACTGTAACCTTGTTCTCCTAACTTGTCAGCCTGTCTAAGCCCTCCAGGTTACTAGACACAGGAGTTTTTCTATTTAGTTTCTATTTAGTTTCAAAACCATGGACTGATTTGTTGTTTAAAATTCAAACAATGCTGTGAGACAAACCTAAAACCAGTCCAACATGAAACGTACAGTGACAGCTGCAGCACGCACAGGATGGAGGGAAGCGATGTGAACGAGAGAGAGCATTAATCCACATAGCGTAACATTTTCCTCTGTGGATCTTTGTGTGTTTGAACTTTTCAAGAGGAGGATGGCAAAGAGCGATCGGCCACTCTGTAAATGTCAGGGGATCTGAACGGTCTGAGCCCAGACAGTCCTGCACAGTCACCTGCCACTCACACTTCTTCTCTTCCTTACTCACTCGTTTCTCTCTGTCTGGGGTCAGTTTGTTTTCTCTTTTCTTTCTTCACCCCCCAGTCTTCTCTGCCAGCCTTTCCCACATTTTCATTACTGTCTTTTACCTTTGCCTTACCATAGCCTGCAGAAAAATAACACGTCCTGTAATAATAAAAAATGCTAGTTTTTCAGCCTCATTTTTTGTGAATCTTTGTTGGGTCTAAATCCCCCTCAGGTGTTCCTTCTTAGTTTCACATTATTACCAGGTGGAATGTGGCTTATGTTTTCATTTTCTGTGATTTGTTAGCCATTATTTTCTTTGATGGTAATTAGATTTTTCATCTTTGGTTAACTGGTGCTTTTATTCTTATACATCTTTAATTTCCAGAGGCCTCAACAAAACCAGGCCCCTTTCATTTAATTTAGTAGAAATGCAAGAAAAAAAAAGATTTGCCCATCTTGTATCTTCCTTCCACGTTAGACCAACACTAACAAAACAATATTAATAAAGAAGAGAAAACTGACATCTGTAGTGTTCTGGGAAACAGGACACACAAGAATTTAAATGAAAGTGAAGAAAAATGTGTTGGATACTAAAGAAGAACGGTGTATTAAAATCAAAATGCCGGGAGGCGGGGTCATAAAATGACTGCCTTTACTGAGCAGGGCGCAGCGGGCCAGCTGCTGCCTGCAGGCCAGATCTCTAGTGTTTCCCAACCCTGGTCCTCAGGCACACTGCCCTGCATGATTTATATATTTCTCTGCTTTAATACGCCTGATTCAGCTGATTGCAGTTCAGCAAACACTTGTCAATAGAATCACCTTTGCTAAAGCCAGGTAACACCTAAAACATGCAGGGCAGTGGGACTCGAGGACCAGTGTTGGGAAACATGTTCCACTGAATCCAGGGAATTTTTCCCGGCAGGTCTTCATTTTTTTTAATGACAGAATAGGACTAATAGAAAAGCTTTGTGGTAATTAAAAGAATAAGAAATTTGTTTTGGAAAGTTAAAGCACAGAATACTATTAATAAAAAAAAATTCTAGCTCCTCTGCCTTCTCCCAATTGCAACTGCAGAAAAACACAGAAACAAAAAATCAGAGCCAGGAGGATCTTAGTGCTGTCAATCATCTTGTGTACACGCTGCTCACACCCTTCTCCATGTTCTCTGCTATGCTACAGCTCCTGCCTGATAGCAGAGTCTGACATGAATGCCCAGGCTAGTTAGCATGGCTACTGATGATGGCAGATAAACAATTTTTCTGTAACAGTAAGTTGTTTCTCTGCCATTTGCACATTTGGCAGCATGCACATGAGGCTGATTGACAGCATTAAGACACTCCACATGGCTCTGATTGGTTGTCTTTGATGGGGAGCTGTGTTTCTTCAGGTTGTACTGAAAGGAGATGGAGGAATTTGATTGTCTTTCATGGATTTCCTGTCTCATACCAGGCTGTCACGACATATCGATAGTTTTAACAAATATGAAAGGAACATAATTTTAAGCAACAGTTACATACTTGGGCTCTAATGCATTAAACGGTTGAGGATGTTTATGCTTCCTTTAGGCAAATCCAGGTTGTATGGTCTGTTTTTAAGTTAAACTAGTAGTTACTGATAAAAATGTAGAAAGTCTGAAAGGATACAGAAAACTCTTTGATTAAAAAATGTAAATTTGTGTGCATGCAGTCTATCTAAAAATTAGTGGAATGAGAGAAGCTTCAAGTACAGCCGTGTTTGTGTGAGTGGGCCCCTCTGCTCGGTCCCATCCCTCCTGGCCATCTCTCTCCACACTCTGACAGCCTCTCTGGCTGTTGCGTGTTTGTCTGAGATATGGACTTGGACGCACCGAGCGACCGCCCACTCAACACATTCCTCTGTAGTCCACCCGCTTCTCTTGGACGTTGAACAAATTGATTTGGGCGTTGATTATTCAGAGGCCACATTTCCCAACTTTTGACTGACTCCCCTCCACCTCCTACTTTCTCTTCGCATAGTGCATCTGCCTCCCTGTCTGACTCGCGTCCACGTCCAGCTGCGGCTCTGCAGGGACCCCACTGAAGGATTCCCGTAGGCCGTGTAGCAATTTCACAGACTGAATTGGCTGCAGACGCAAACAAGTTTGTGTATTGATGTTTTAGACTGCTGCTGTTTCTCACCGCAGTGTGTCACCACTAAAAGGCCCTACAGCAACATATTGTGCTCATGTGAACGTAACTGTGTTAACTTCTTTCAGCACTAAATTATTTCCCTTCACTTCTGTATGGATCAAAAAGAGCTGCCATAAGCAATGAAACCCAGGACTGCAGGAAATCAATATAAAACATGTACACTAATAATAATATTCAAGAAATATTGGACCCAAACCAATAAAGCATTCATCACAGGGACATGAGCTGAGGCACAGCAGTAGGCTCAATCCCACTTGTTATTAATACAAATGATGTTCACAGAAAATGACTAATCGACTCTGCACTGTCTCTCTTGGGCGAGGAGCTCAAATTCCTTCTTTCTCTCAAGATGTGGTGAAATAAAAAAAAAAAAAGAAAAGTGATAACCCTAATAAAGGACCCAACCCAAGATGATTACTAACAGGGGGATTGATTCACAATGCATGATGACGTGTTTTTGTTCATCAGTAAGGCATTTAGAGGAAATGGAGCAGCTGAAAGTAGGGCTGGAGCTTACTAATAAAATATGAGAAAATCTTTAGAACTATTTATCCCCGTTTCTCTGAAAACGAAGAAGACGAAGTCCTCAGATGGCTGCGCTTTGTCTGGAAAACATCCTGAAACCCCGGAGATCAATAGTAGTAAAGAAAGCTGAAAATCCTTACGTAAATGTGACAGTGCTGGTCATTTATTTAAACATTGTTGAAAATATAACTTTTTGTTTATTATTTCTATTAGCAGATCTAGCTCCTTTTTTTTATGGTCAAGATTATGAGGTAACAGGAAACTGAGACTCTGGTGATTAATTAACTTCTCCTCGTTGCCCTGTAAGGCCTGGATATTTCTGCGACTCGACTGCTGGCTGAGTCTCATGTGCCCCAGTCAAAAGCATGAAACATAGATCAAGAGGAAAGCCTGAGCGAGGAGACACTATGTTACATGAAACAATCACTGATTGCTCTGGAACCAGACGGGCCTGAAAAGGAGGAACAGCTTTGGTAAAAATAATGCATCTGATGTTTTTAGTCATCCCAGTTGCGACCACAACATGCACACCTTATTTCAGGGATTCTTAAAGTACGACTCCCACAGAGATCTCGGTTGAACATTAAGTTAATTTTTACTCTGACCACGCCCTATTTTCCAATACAATGTCAATGTTGGAATAAATACTTAAAATGCCAATTATTGTAGAAGTTGGTCATGTGTGATTTATTCTAAATCACAAATTTACAAATACTTGAGATTTTCTGTAAGAAACACTTTTTTAACAGTATAAGCAACAAATATACCTTAATATGCATTAATACGTGCAGCAGAATTTAACATCTATATTCTTCCATATTTCTTCTTTTAGACAAAGAAATATTCTAACAGAATATTTTAGAACATATTTTAAAATATAATTTTATTCTAAAATGTTCTAAAATATTTTAGATTGTGGTTGCTGCCAATTGGCGTTAAAAAAAATAAATGGCACTCCTGGTGTGGTTGCTTGGCAAACGCCAACCAATAGTGTCAAATTGCATTATGCCTAAGTATTTTAATTTTAGTTGAAATATATATTTTTTTTAAATCAAATAGGTAATTTTAAGCAAATAAGTTGGATTTACATCGTACAGAAATAAGTAAATCCATGAATAGATGAAGCTCATCTCCCTCAGACGGACAGAAAGCCTTAAACACGAGTCATAAATAATTACCAAGCAGAGTTTGTAATATGGGTTGTGCTTAGTGGTGATATCAGCTGTACAGTCAAATACTCATAACCACACAAACACTGGGATATTACACAATTATTGTCCATTTATTAAACACAATCAACCTTACAAGAACCGTCTGTGGTTATGTTTAAGTTTTACCTCATCTGCTTTGATATTAGTTTTACTTGGAAGTTGTCAGCAAATTCAAGAAAAAGGATTTGTTTATCATTAATGTTCTGAGCCTTGGACCTGTGAGCAATGATATTAGGATCTTTGAACATGCTGTTTCAGAAACACTGCCTTATTTAATCCAGAATACTCCCCTATGATGTCTGCATCTGTCCAGGCTGTTGCAGCTGCTGCTTCGCCGCGCCTTCCCCGTGGATTCCTGTGCTGTCAGTGTGTGTGCAAGTTTGTTTTTCTTTGCTTTTTTTTTTTTTTTTGAATCGTCCTCCAGCTCTGAGCTGTAATCAGGTAAACCCAGCGGCGGTGTAATCTCACTCAGATGCTATTAACCAACAGCTACCTCCTCCTCTGCACTCCTTACGTGTTTCATCTTCCTCTTTTTATTCTTCTGTCTCCTCCCCAGAGGCCTGTAGGCTCTCTAATCTGCCTCTCTTATGGCTCTCCGTCCTCTCCTCCCTCGTCTCGTTCCCCTCTGGCACACTCGGCACCGGGCAGGGAGGAGCATTGTTGTGTTATGCTGTAATGGAAGTGTGTGTTAAGCGGACTTACTTGTTTAGTGGGGTTAGAGGGTGCAACAACATCCACCAGTCCTAGCTTAGCTGCTAATACATTTTTAAGGATTACTTGCATATATATGGCAGGTAGAACAGTGCATATAGAAACAGCTTTTATTGCTTACATTCATCAGTCATCAAGTTCTTCAGAGGCCTGGTAATAAACCATTCATCAAATTCAAATGTTGAATATGAGGAGCATCTAAAACATACAGGACCCTTGAGGACTAGATTTAGACAACCCTCCCTCCCTCATCAATTTAGATGACAATGTAGGGATTGGTGCCTGTTTTTATTGTGGATGAACTTGAACTGGAAGAATATGGCATAAAATTGTATTCATTGGACACCAAAGATGACCTGTTTTGGTCATCAATGACCACAATATTCTGGAAGTTGCTAAGTGAGTGGTCCATGATTTAGATTCTTTTGTCCTTTACTGGTGGTGATTAAAGTCAACGGTAACAGGCTGCTGATACATGCTAGCTAGCTAGTACAAGTAAGAAAACCTTACACAGAATATATGAGATTAAATAGTCCTGCCACAACAAGGTCTAAGGCCAGTGATTAGCATCTTTAAGGCTAACTAGCATTTTGTTTAAGAAATTTTAGACACATAAATTTAATACTTTAAGACTTTTGAGACAAACTATGATATAAAGAGTATCTTTAAGCATTGAACATTGGTGTCTTTATCAGTTTAAGCCACAGTAGCAAATCTGTTGGACTGAAACACATGGACCAGGCTTTGCTCCTTGTGCACCAATGAGCATTAGCTGTTCATGACCCTGTGGCCAGCTCATCACAGTTACTTTCTTGGACTACTTTGATAGATTGGAAACGCCCAAGAAGAGCAAAGTTTTTAAGATCTTTTGACCCAGTCTATCCATCACAATTTTGGTCCTTTTCAAGCCTGACATTTTTCTTGCTTCTAGAACATTAACACCATTAAAAATGTTTAATGGATTATTTATGTGTAAAAAATTCCCAAACAAGTAGCGCTGCTGTCCAGTCCTTTAGGGAATGTAAGCTGATTGTAGATGTGTGTTTAGTAGGTCAGTTGTGGATCCTATAAGGAGCTTCCTGTTTATGGTGCAGTGGAGGAGATATTGGACAAACTGTCTTGGACATTTGGTGGAGATTTCAACTTGTGCAGGAGTCTGAGTAATAACACATTGCAGTTCCTTATGTGTACAGATACAAACACAGAGTATTGTTCTGCAGAATACATGTGCTGCAGGTTGCGTGAGCACAGTAGCGCAAGGGGAGATGGTATTGAGTCAGTATGTGAGCTGCAGGGCAGCAAAGTCTTCCTCTATTTCTAAGTCAGCTGCTGATCTCATTTTTCCTCAGACGGACTCTTAACACACTCCCATCAGGGGACAAATATATATTTCCTCTGTCTCTTTTCTCACACATCCCTTCACCAGCGACCTTTTCTTCTTATTCGTCTCACACACCCTTACTCTGTCTTTATCTGGGTCCCTTGAGCTTCTTGTGTTTTTTCCCATTCTTCTTTTGACTGTCTTTATTATCCTCGACCACCTATATCCCTCTCATTCTTTTGCAAATGTAATTTTTCTCTTTATGTCTGGCTTTAACTCCCAATCACTTCATCCTGTAACACAAACCATTAACCTCTCTCCTCCTGCTCTGATCACTCACAGCCAACAGGTGCTGTAAATTGTGTCCTCTGGCTAGCTGGCTACCGCAGTCAGTCCCACGTGCATTTATTCCTTGCCCTGCCTCCATCCCTGCTCTTTCCCTTCTCCTCGACTCATCCCGCCAGCTCCTGCCCCAGTTTGTCAGTGAAGCAAAACCGAGTATGTCTCGGATCCCATCATTCATCTCTACCCCATCCTGTCACACCAGCGACTTGGCTGCTCTCAGACAAATAGCATCACAGAAGATAATACAGCCAGAGCAAGAAAGATGGCAAATAAATGGTTCCCGCTCTGCTGGCCTAATGGTCCTGCATCCTATTTGGCCAG
Organism: Girardinus metallicus; assembly: GCA_903067095.1. Lineage (NCBI taxonomy): Eukaryota > Metazoa > Chordata > Actinopteri > Cyprinodontiformes > Poeciliidae > Girardinus > Girardinus metallicus. Next base: position 30,715 of record CAEGAE010039741.1, read on the forward strand.
GGGACAGACTCTAGCTCTGGAACTTCACCGACACAAACAGCAGAGTCCGAAGTCTTCACCTAACATGTACAGAGCTGGAAAAAGTATACGCCCCTTAAAGATTTATTTTCTTTCATGTTTCGGATGATCAAAAAATGCTTTATAATAAAAACTAGTTAGGAGCATCCTTCTTGTCTTGTCTTGAAATTCCACATTTGTTTCCTCTTTAAATTCTTACCAATTCCGGTCACATTTCCCCATTCACCTTTCCTTGAAGTATATGAAGTCTGTCAGTGCTAAATGCTGTGAGGTAGCCCACATCATGATGACTTAAAATGTAGAAAGAAAGACCCAGCTTTTATGATAATAATAATGCTTCAAGTAGAAAATCATTCGTGGATAGAATCCAGGATTGTTTGGACGATTGGTATTAGCTGATGAGGTTTTATTTTTCGTTTTTATAAATTCTGCTTTTAGGGTTAAATATAAGTTGGGAATGTGCTGTGTGGGCCAACTGATGCGGTTTAAATGATGCATGCTGTCCCTCCAGTCTTCAACCCCACAGAGCTCCTGATTCACTTTGAAACTTTACTCTCAATTGACACAGAACACAGAGGAAACGCCAGAAAATAAACAAGAACATAAAATTTATGAAAAATGACTCAGTTGGGATCTGAAAATCATAATCAAACTTCTTTCTGCTTACTTCCACATTGGTGACCCCAAAGTGATTTGAACAGGTGATGAGTATCGGCGTCTGTTAGCGGAGTTCCCATCTTTAACGGTTCCCACATTTTCTGCTACTGTTGCTAAGCTTGGGGTGGAATATTGTATACCTACGGTCGGTCCACTTGTTTTTGTGCGAGCGCGCCGCCTAGACACCGCTAAGTTAGCGTTAGCGAAAGAGGAGTTTGCAAACATGGAGCGTCTTGGCATTGTCCGGCGCTCCAAAAGTCCAAGGGCATCTCCGTTGCACATGGTTCCCAAAGCAGACGGGGGTCGGCGATCCTGTGGGGATTTTCGAACTGTTATTTTTAGAACTGTTCTAAATGGGGAATCTAGATCTTTTGCCCTGTTGGCAGCACATCACTGCCTTCCACAGGTGTTTGTGCCAAAGGACCTAATGTCTGCCGAGTATGTATTTATCCGCCATGACTCACACTGCTCACCACTTCAGCCTCCTTACGATGGTCCATTCCGTGTTCTGGAGAGGGGACCTAAGGATTTTTTGGTGGATAAGGGGGGTAATCAGGAGAGTATTTTGGTGGGACATTTGAAGCCAGCTCATGTGTTAACAAAGGATCCAGTTGAGTTGGCTCAGCCACCTCGCCGTGTTCGTCCCCCAGTTTCTTTATCCACTCTTCTGGGTCTTTCCCTTACAGCTGGTTTGCCCCCCTAAGGTGGACAGTTCAGTAGCAGTCGAGCTGGAGAGTCTCTTTTAATTTCAACCTCTGTTCCTGTAAGAAGAAGCCTTGGTGGCCGACTTATTAAACTCCCTAGTCGTTACCGTTAGGTATTTCAATTGTTTTGTTTGTTGCTGCTGTTTAGTTTTTCCTTTGTGTGTGTTTTCTTTTATATACTTTTATATACTTGTGATGTTGTTTTTGTGTTTGTGACATTCTGTGTGTTCAGGGGAAACAATGTATATATTTCACACCCGAATGTATGCTCTTATTTTGAAGGGGAGAAGATGAGGTGAGAAGACACTAACGGTTGTCCTTCAATCTATTTTTGGTTTTGGTTGGAAGACTTTAAGAATAAAACGACTCAAATTACTTTTTTGTCTTTTTCTGCTGACTTCCACAAACTAAACATAATCCTAAATACATGTCTCATTGGATCATATTGTTTTTCAGGAAGAAACTAATTTGACTGAGTTCACTCCATTGATTTCACATCGAAGTTTCTTGGCACATGGCTCTGGGTAACAAACCATCTGGCCCATCACGTCACTTTTCAGACATTTGATAAATTGACCGATTTTGCTGTTTCTTCTGCTAAATTTGAAGCGGAGTGTCGTTAAAAACAAACAGACTGGCTTGCTTTAATAAACACTCCTTAATTTTAATGTTCACCTAAAGATTTTAAGATTTTTGACTCATCATATCTGTAGGATTTTAACGTACCACTATAATAACTGCTGGCTGTATTATTTCTTTCCTTCTTTCTTCCCGTCTGTCACTAACATGCCTTTCCATTTTCCTTGATCATGGCTTCTGTTGTCGTCTCCTCTCCCTCAGCATAATGAGTCAGTGTGTGATGCTGGATGGCTGTTGACAATGTGTCCTATGACTCACATAGGGGTGGTACTGCTGTCCCAGCACATCTCAGCGTTCCCCATCCATCCAGCCTCTCCGAATCCTCCCATCGCTCCTCCACTTCTCCAGAGAGTGCACCTTTCCAAAGGCATTGAGTCTCCACAGCGAATGTTATTTAACTGTGGAAGCACATAAGAGCAAACAGCTAGGATGAACATTGGGGGTTTTATTTTGCTCTGCAGAATAAAGGAAGTAAAAAAAGAAATCAAATAAATTAAAAAGCTGTAAGAACAAAGCACACATAAAGGATGAAAAGCACCACTTGGTCTGAGAAAAGTCAAATGATGAAGCCGTCGTGACATGGGAGTGCGAATGTGTGTTTAGTTGTTCGGCTAAATCAACAAAGACATAAAACATCACAGCTTAAATATTACTCTACAGGCTTTTGGGATTTATTCCACATAGTTGCTAACGTAAAAAAACAATATATTTTTTTTCCAATCCATTAAGTTTCACCAAATGAGTCATCATGAACCGTATCTGTCTTCAGTAGAAACAAACAAAAAAAAAGATTTTCTTCAATCTAAGATTTCTACTGTAGTTGTAGATTCATTTAACACAGACACCATGGCGTGTTTTATGTAAATACCTCACTTAAACACTGCTGCTTTAAAGGGCCTCCGCACTCGTAAACCTTGACAGACCCCCGGGCCTCGCCACCGCCTATAAAACACTGGCTGTTTTATGGATGCATACCTCCACCAGTAAACGCTTTTCTCTGACCTTCTGGGAGAGAACAAAGAGCACAGAAGGACCAGATTATATAGTCACAAAAGGGAAAAATCATTGTTTTCATGAAACCACGTTCTTAGGCATAGAGGCATGTAAAATGTTGAATAAAACTAATCAATACTGTGTTGTATGTAAGGCCATGTTCACAAGTCAACATCCAGAGGACAACACCAGGTCAAAGACCGAAGGCCTTATATAAATACAATGTAAAACACCTAATATAACATGTCAGACATTGTTGGACCACCTTAATATCCTGAAAATACCCATTAACCATTAGGCTCACTGATGAGGTGTGTGGAGGCAGGGGTAGCTTTAGATAATTGCTGCCCTCTGATAAGGTCAGTGCCACAGTGCCTTCAATAAGTGTTTGCCCCCTTACAGATTTTCTTTTTTTTATTTTTAACTGTTTTCTCCCACCTAAATACATTAAACCCTCGTTTTTCGAGGGGGTTGCGTTCCGAAAATAACCCGTGATAGACAAAATCCGTCTAGTAGTTACCTTTATTTTCTACAATTATTATACAGCATAATTAAATACTCTACATTGAAACCAAATAACAAAACCTGTTTTCAGGTCAGTAGATGTGCGCGTGCATCAATCGGGCCTTAACGTCATCCGGAGTCAGAACATCAAAGCTGTGGTTTGATTGGCTGTAGCATGTGCGGCCTGCTGCGATAGGATGAAGTTCCAAACACCTTAAAATTACACAAAATATATAAAATGTTCATCCTATACTGTTATAACTGCTCAGCTACCACATCTATTATTAACAGCCTTCCAGTGGACAACGAGGTGAGCTCACGGTTGTCCGGAACAGT
>CAEGAE010039752.1:0-14507 GCA_903067095.1 Girardinus metallicus
GATATGAAATTTATTTTCCGGTATTTTCAGTAAAGCTACGCATCTAAAGCACAGCCGCCCGCAGTGTTCCGTTTATCCGTTTATCTGTATAAATAATCCCGCCGGACTCCAGGCATCTCTGCCGTCATTTTAAGATGCTTATTGGTCCCCCAGAAAAAGACAAAAACCCGAACATTATCATGACTCAATAAAATCCTTCCAGGCCGAACTTGAAAACTGGACGTTATGCTGCTAACACTTAGCTTTCGTCAACAACTCAGGCGGAAGTCAGAGCACAAACAAAGTCCCGGCCGGAACACAGTGCGCTAAATAATAAAACATAATATAACAAGGCTTCGAGGCAGATCAGTTTTCCTCGAGGAACTTTAATAATCGAGGTACTCGAATCACTCGAGGAATCGTTTCAGCCCTAATTATATTACATATTTAGACATCCAAAGGTTTCAGAAAGAAAACCAAATATTTGCACCTCTAAAGCAAGCCAAAGACGGCTCTAAAATCATTGACACAAGAGAATTACATTCATAAAACCTTAAAACAAAACATATTTTCTTTTCAGTTCACAATCATGTGAGAACTTGTCTGTAACATGAAAACTAATAAAACACAATGAAGTCTGTAACATGTCAGAATGTAAACAAAGTTTAGGGGATGCTAGCAGTCTCATAATAGCACAAATGTCCTCTTACTTAGTCTAAAGAAAAATACCAAAAATAACCCAGTTTTCCACATAGATGAGTATATAAACATCAAGAAGATTCCCAAACATTAAATAGCTGGAAATTTGGCTTATATAATGGAGATTAACAGAAATAATGTTGCTTTTGTGAGCTGTTTTTTTGAACTTGTCTATTTTAGACTGTTTTTCATGTGCAACACTTCCTCTTTTCTCCTCAACTTTGTCCATATCCTCATTTTCTAAGCAGACTGTCATAATCTGGGACAAAAACCTAAATATCACTGGAGGCAAAGTACAGACATTAGAGGTAGTTTAAGACTTTTTCACAGAATATTTAAAATGAACAGATTGCCTAATTTATTTACCAACTTGTTGCGTTTCTCATGAATCTATTAATAACAGACAATTCACTAATGATTTCATTAAACAAGGTAGGGCCATATTATAAATTTGCAAGTTTCTGTTTCAAGACTCATATAGCAAGTTTTTCAAAAAGAGACTAGTACAGACATGTTTTAACTGATGGTACAAAGCAGACAAAAAAAGAAAAAGAAAAATAGCCACAAAGTGATCTGCTGATAAGCGAACTCGTATCGTAGTGAGTCACACTCTGCAGGCTTGACTTTAGCGATATGAGTCCACAAAGAAAACTTGACTTCATTATTTCTCGCTGTAATTTGCAGCAGAAGCAGATGTTTGTTTTCTGATTGTTCTTAATTCTGTGGGAATGAAAGCTACAAATGACTCTAACATGTCTCCCTGCAAGAGCTGTGATAAAATCTTAACAGAGCTGCAACCAGAGAATGTTTCCCATGAAAGTCAACAGCTCGTTTGTTTTTCCGGATTATGCGAATTGGCAAAGACAAGAACAAATGTTCATCTGATCCGATTTACGCGTCATTAAGCCAGATTAAAATATTTGAAGCAGTTTACAAAATAAGAACAGATCTTGTTACTTTTATGCAAACATTAGCACAAGGTGGGTTTTCTAAAAACAGAAATGATAAACATTTCTGAAGTTTCCGTCTGAATCAGAACCAAACCCACAAACTGAACCACAAACAAACACACAAAATAACAGCAACTTTTTATGGCAAAACTTACCAGAAAGATTATTAGCTAACAAACTAATGGCCAGTTTATTGTTAATATTGTCTTTTTTAGTCAATTAAAGCTAATTCTGATTATATTGCTTATTCTTATGCTTTCAAGTTTTCTGGGGTAAAACTTGAAAGTCATTTGCACAAAATGAGACATGGTCAACATAAGGAAAAAGATGCAGAGTTGCTAGACCTCAAATAATACAGAGAAAACAAGTTCATATTCATTTAGAAACAACAATACTAATGTTTTAACTCAGAAACCAACATTTGGTGGAATAACCAGGAGGTTTTCAATGAGGTTCAGTGCAGTGGGCTCTTCACTTTTTTCCAGAGCTGTGTTCTTCTGACTTTATTCTCATTAAAAAAAAGGTCAAACTCAAAGATACTTTCTTGATCCCACAAGGAATGTTGTTTTAACATATTAAAAAAAAATAGATTTTTGACCTCAAAATCCAAATAAATAGAAGCTGTTGAAAATGCTTGTTAATAAACAAGATGGCTGACATCATTCTGAACTATGGAAACTCAAGGTGAAAAAACACATTTTTCAAAAATTAAACCATCACCAATCAAAATTCAGTTAAATGATAAGATTGATTTATCGCCCAGCCTGTGAAAAGGTTTGTATGTTGGTGTCCTACCTCTAGAACTGGTCCAGCCCCCAGAATGGCTCGCTCCAGTCCACCGGAGTACGTCCCCTGGTTGAGTGTGGTCAGGCAGTGGATGAGGTAGCTGCTGCTCTCTGTCTTCCCCGATCCGCTCTCTCCAGATATCAGAATGCACTGGTTCACCTGCCGGTTCAGCATGGTTCTGAACGCCACGTCGGCGATGGCGAATATATGCGGACTCAGTTTGCCCAGCGGCTGGTTCTCGTACAGCTTCACGTACTTTGGGTTGTAATAAAGAGGTAAAAACTTGTTGGGATTGACTGCGACGAGGATGTTGCTGATGTAGGTGTAGATTTTGTGCTCGCGGAAGCGCTGGCGTAAGACCTGCAGCACCGCCTCCTTGGTCACAGACGGGAGGCTGCAGAGGTCGTCGGACTCCTCTTTAGACGTTACGACTTGCTTCGCTCCGTTGTTGCTCTGCTGCAGGATGAAGTAGTAGCCCTGACTGCGAGGGTGCCATTTCTGTGTCTCCGGCGGCCAACGCAGGACCCGCACCAAAGGGCGGTCCCGATCGTCCAGCGGCGTCTCCTCGCCGCCGCTCTCCTTTGCCTCCAGTAGGCTGTAGCTCTGGCTGGAGTCCAGGCCCAGCGTGACCACAGCGTTGTGGATCACAGTCTTCACCGTGTCCTTGATGCTGACCTGCAGGGGACAGTAGGTTTCTGTCTCCAGAGGCAGCCTGGGGTAGATCTGCACCACACGGGCATCTTTGTCGTACTCAGGGGTCCCGGCTCCATCTGTAGCGCTCATCCTGATCCAGAGACAGGCTTCTGCATAACTCACAGCCCACCAGGCACTGCAGAAAATCACACACAGTGGCAATAAAACAATGTTTTTAGTTAAAATAAATCAATAAATATATGAGAGTAACTGGGAAAACATTTGGATGGAGTCAAAACTATCAGCGCCTCTGGAAAACATCTGTAAAAAAACCTTTAAATAAGCAAATCTTTTATTGCTATTGCATTCATTTTGCATAGAAAACAAGACGTATAATTAAATCTTTTCATGCCCAATCAGATTAACAGATTTTTGTCTTGTTTTCTTTTCAGAAAATGAAATTACAAATGACAGAAAATTTTTTCAAAAAGTGTTTTTTTTATTTCAGTCATCCCTACAGTGAGGTGTACGACAGAGTATCTGGGTCTTACTAAGAGAATTTTAGCTTAATTAGGAGAAAGTAGTCATAATGGCAGAATAAAGATGCATTTTTACCAGAAAAATGTAATAAATCAATAAAAACATGTAAGAATGTGAGAAAACATTTGAATGAAGTAAAAAAACCTTTAATTTAACACATCTTTTATTGCAATTGCATTCATTTTGCATAGAGATTATGACATAAAATGAGAAATGAGCGATTTAGCTAAAAAATAAGACCGTTTCATACCAAATCCAAATTTTTTTATCGTTTTCTTTTCAAAAAACAAAATTTCAAATTTTTTCAGTTTATTTCAGTCATCCCTGCTATGAGTTGCACGAGAATTTTAGTTTAATTATGAGAATATAGTCATAATATTAGCAGAATAAATATACAATTTTACCAGACAAATGTCTTAAAATTCCAAAAAAAATGTTTTAATAAGAAAATATTTGGATATTTTTTTGTTAGTTTTAATAAAATTTCTACTTCATTTCCTTCTATTACTTTATTCAGCTAAGATTAAGACTTTATTCTTGTAATAAAACAAGAAAAATGTAGCCTGACTGTTATATTTTGTTGCAGAATTGACCTGAATTCAATGCACAAATAACCAGAAGCTGTAAAAACAATCCTGCCAAGCGAGATGCCGACGCTGGACGAGCTGCTGACATCACTGAACTATGGAAACCCAAGAAGTCCATTGGTGAAAAAAGAAAAGGCAACTTTCAAAAACCAAAAGTTTGATTAATTGATAAAATCTATTTACTGCCCAGCCTTAGTCTGCAACTCTGGAAGAGAAATGTGAAAGGTCTTTAAATAAATAAATTAAACTCTGATCGCAATTGAATGACTTTGCATAGAAAACATACAATAAATGAATGCTTTAAACCAAGTCACGGGTGGGAAAATCTACACTGGTGGATGCCAGTGGACGTTCTGGCATGGATGGGAGATTTTACACCATCCAGTTCGCCAAGATTTAATTTAATGAAATTTCCTGGTTGCGTAATAACACAGAGGTACTCGTGCTAGAGGGAGAGGACATGGCATGAATTATCTGGAGCTCATTTCCATGTGAACCAGTAGGGCGACTCCTTGCTCAATTCATTCAACCCAACCAGGATATTTCATACTTCACAAGAACTTGACTGCGAAAGCTTCACAGGTCCATTTCACTGCTGAATTTTTATCTAAAAGTGGCAGGATATCATGAAAGAAAACACATTTCTGCTCAGATGATGCAAAAGCTCTCAAAGCGAGGCTGCAAGAACGTAATGATCTTATTAAAACACAAGAAACAAATATACGTGTTCGATTTTAACTGATTTTTTTATGTTTTCTTTTCAGAAAATGAAAATAACATAAAATGATTTCAAAAAGTGGCTTTTATTTCAGCGAGTTATATGCCAGTGTATTTGGTTTATATGAGAATTTTAGTTTAATCAAGAGAATATAGTCATTATATTAGTAGAATAAAGACTAATTTTGCTAGAAAAATGTCTGAAAATGACAAAAAAAAAGAAGGTTTTAATAAGAAAAAATTTTGATAATTTTTTTTGTTAAGAGTTCTCATAAAATTTCTACTTCATTTCCTAAAATTACCTTATTGGTGTAGTTTGTGTTGTTTTTACGCTTCACTTAATAATAAATATAAGCTCAAATGCGAGGCCACAGTTTGACTAAATCAAAAACGCTTCACAGTTGCTGCTCTAGACAGTCCAGAGTTCTTGATCTTTGGTTTTTAATCTCTTCACTTTTGTTCACTCCTGCGGTTTTCTTTTGGCTCTACATAAGGACTAACGTTTTGTATTTTTTTTGTGCATTATGAACCATTTCTGCTACTTTGAACATCAATTTGGGTTATTAAGATCTTATGAAGACCTGCTTTGAGTTTGCATTTTTAATGTCTATGAACTTCCATGTTTCCATAACAATATGGAAACGTTAGAATGAAAGTGGCCCACAGCGTCACACATCTTCCACTATACTTAATCTATAAATTTATCTTTTGCTTTTAATGCCTGACCCACCGTGAATGTTGATTAGAAGCCACGTTTTCAGATTTTTATTTATTTTTTTTATTTATTGTATGCACTTTAGGATGACCAACAGGCCCACAGAATCACAGAGCCTCCACCATGCCTAACTGTCTGAAGGTCTGAAGTGCTTGTCTGCATAGTTTGTTTTGAACAAACAGTGTCTGTTGCTGAAAACCTCAATCCAACCAAATCACCTAATCCCAGATTAACTAGTTTATCCAACTCCACATGTGAAATTCTGCAGAGGTAGGAGAGAAAAAGCTTTCCTCATGGCTCCCAAACGACCAGCAGGCATACGTGTGTCACGTCATATCTGAACCCCAGCCAAACAGAAAATGACGGGTTACAACTAGTTATAAGTTCATCTACTCAACTTTAATTGGTAAAGAACAAACAGTGAGGATTATTAAGGGTGCCAGTAATTCTTCCATCGCTATTTAAAGAAAAATACATTTCTTACTTTATTTCATCTGGTTCTTTTCCCCCACTCGGTAAATATGTTCAAATGAACGTTGGAATACAGACTTTTCAGGAAGACTAAGACTCAGCAATGAAAGTTGAGTTTATTGTAAGCCCTTATTCATTTTGTTTACTTTTTCTACACTTTCAGTATCCGCACGCTTTCATGTGAAACCATTAATCCTGCTATAATCAACATAATCCCGAAAACATACATCTGTCCATGGCAAACACCGAACAGTAACAGGTGTCAAAGAGGCGCTAAGTGTCAAAAAGTCTTACCTTTAAGGAAAGTGTCTCATTCCATCTTTGAAAGCTGGAAAACACACTGGCAGGGGAGAAAAATAAAGATACCTGCACTTCTGTGTGACGTTGACTAACTCTTGTCACAAGCGGAAAAAAATAACTTGAAATAAAAAAAAAAAGAAAAGAATAAAACAGGCCGAAATACGAACTGAAAAGCGAATAAAGAGTTCCCTATGATTAGAAAAAGAAGGTTTTAGTCTATATTTATGGTTGTAATTCCTTCTGCAAATGCCCTTTTCCTTGTGAAAAATGCAGGATTACCGTCTTCTCGTCGTCTTTGGCGGAAAGTCATCGTTACTTCCTACATTTCTCCACACGCACAAACACGCGCGCACACATCCGCTGACGAGGTGGGAATTAATTGATAATTTCCCCTTCAGTGAACCTGGAAACGCCGCAACCTTAAAAAATTAGAAGAAAAAAAAAAAAAAGCAATAAGGCCCCCACGGTCACAGTAAAAATTATTAAATAGAAGCTCAGAGGCGAAATAATAAATGCTCTTGATGCAGATTGGTACAGGTGAGTGTTGGGCTTAGTTCGCCCCCGTCTGACCTCTTGAGGTATTACAGCAATGTCAAAGCTCAGGAACTCAAACTACATTTTAACGCCTACAAAGACGGAACAAATAAAAATAAATAAATACATAGAAATAAATAAATTAATACATAAAAATAACTCCTACAAAGGCTCAACAAGCGAATAAAAATAAATACGTAAATAAATTAATACATAAAAATAACTCCTACAAAGGCTGAACAAGCAAATAAAAATAAATAAATACATAAACATAAATAAATACATAAAAATAATGCCTACAAAGACTGAACAAACATAAAAATACATAAATACATAAAAATAAATAAATTAATACATAAAAATTAGGCCTACAAAGACTGAACAAGCAAATAAAAATAAATAAATACATACAAATAAATAAATAAAAAATACATAAATATAAATCCTACAAAAACTGAACAAATGAATAGATAAGTACATAAAAATAAATATATAAATAAATAAATAACGTCTACAAAGAATTATTAAAAATAAATAAAAAAATATCTGCTTTTGATGGAGCAGAAGGTGATGATGAGGTGATTGAGTTCGTCATGCAGTGTCAAAGTTAGACTAAACTAAACAGAAAGATTGATTGGTTAAAAAGTGAATGATTGGTTAACATTTTATTAGATTTTATGTGTTCTATGTGTAAATCTGACCAAGTTACATGATGTCTTTCAGTTATTATTGCGCTGAAATCTCATTAGTCGTCGTTGTTCTGCATTCATCTCCTGTTTCAGTGATGAAGGAGCTTTTGAGGCTGGCAGCGGTGCTGAAGGTCAGGGGGTCAGCTGGGAAAACAAACTAATCTTTCTTGTTAGTATGTAAAATACATAATGCTGCATTTAAACCAGTTTTACAACCAGAATAACTTCCAGAAAAACATCCAGAGCAGCAGGTTTACATTATTGTGGTTGTATTTTCTTGTCACTTTGGTATCATTTTCCTTCCTCATCCAGAAATTTCCTGGTTTTAAATTACAGCTAAAAGCCATTATATACTTTTATAATTATTATGATATAAAATATTCTCATTTGAATATGTTGATAAAGCATCTTTGATGGATAAAACCTTTTTATTTGTTTGAAAAATCCATACCACAAAGACAGTAGTTGATTTTACATATATTTTATTAGTCAGGTTGTTGTTTTATTTAGTTAATGCTATAAAACGTAGTGGCAATTATTAAAAGTTCTTTGGAAATTGTAGTTGTACCAAGTGCTAAAAACATAATTCTATGTTAATGAAACAAAGTCTTAGCTTCTAGTTACAAGAATTTAAAAAACAAGCTGGATACATTATAAATCAAATCAAAATCAAATTTTATTGGATAAAGAAACCATATAAAGAAATTAAGATGCAAATGTTTCTTTTTTTAAGGCTTGGGTGACTTTGTGTAACTTTACCGTAATGGTTTGAGCAATGACTGATGATGTTGTCAAATGTAATTAATCTGTGCATGTCAAAGATGAAAACATAACAACAAACAATACATGCTTGCAATGGGTTTGCAATAATAAGTAATGGTCATAAAACCAGTGTGTGATAATTAACTGTGGGTTGTCACCATCCATGTTTTTTTTTTTTTTTCAAATTTGGGAAGGTGAGAAAAACCCCAAAACATTAACTCCGCAACACAAATTGACCCAAATTTAAGGGTCGTAGTGGTTTACGTGTCTGCAAGCAAATTTCCAGTAACATAAAAAGGACAAAAATTTGCTTGAGTAATGTGTGTGGTGGAATCATGCAAATGATTTTTTGTGGTGCAGCCAGTTCACATTTTGTAACGCTGTAATCATCAGTTGGTCATTTTAGGACGTAATGATACAGTAATACGTCAGTGGTGATCTGTGGTGGACGTCTTTGCATTAACTACAGTAATAGCTGTCAACCCCACAGTTAAATGGGACATTTGCATTCATCATCATGGAAATTATTAGCATATTGTGTCTGTGTCGTTTTTAGACATCGGTTAATCCCAAGTTGTCCAGGCTGATGACTGCACACTTATAACTTCAGTGATATTTTTTTAAAACCAAGAACTGGGGGTGTAAGTTTGTATTTATTGTTGGATTTTTTGTAATTCACTCAAGATCAACATTCTAAACTAAATATGGGCTCAAATATTTACTTATTCCTCCTTAAATGTTCACAAACCATCATCCTAGTACTTCCCGTCGTCGTCTTCTTCCTCGTTTTCGCCAGTACCAACATCCGGTTGTTGTCGTGTGACACGAAAAAAACAGTTCTGCTAAATACATCTATTTTGAGAAACCACCGTATCTTAGCGCAAGCACTTTAGAAATTGGCAGGTTTCTATTAAGCGAATTTATTTTCCTTATTCTGCGCAATTTTATGGTTAATGGAAATGCAGCTTGTTAATCTCTTATTAATAATTTTCTACCAATTTCCTATCATTAAACACTTCAAATTAACTCAAACTTTCTTTACCTTGTGAGTGTATGATTACTTCTGACGCATCCAGTTTGCAACTTGAACTTCGACTGTAAACAGTCAAAAGTAATTTAGGCTAATTCAAGTCATGCATATTCGATTACATCCTTAATGACCATTTCACTGCAAAGAGCTTGTGTTTCCTTCAGAGAGTCTTCAGATTTCATCCGCAGGAACATGGCTCAAGGTGAGGAGTAATTGTTCACACAGCTGCCAGGTTATCTAAAATCAATAGCACGTCTTATGATCATCACTTCTGCTTATGCTAATGCAGCGCCGGTCCATTCGGGTATTTAATGACTGCAGAGGTGTCGAGCCGTTGTATTCCAATTTAGCGAAGACGCTCGCAGTCACACTGACAGCTTATTATAGCATGACGAATGAAGAGAGGCGATGCACAGTGTTACTCAGCAGAAATCAGCTGCCGATGATAACGACTACCTGCAGAGGCAGCCAGATTCGCCCACACAGGAGGACAAATTAGGGCAGAGGAGTGAACACTTTATTTCATTGTGTCATCATCGACTCTTTAAAATGAATACAAATGTTCGTGGTCGTCCCTGGTGTGTTAGTGGTGATGGCTTTGATGGAGGAAGTGACGGACTCTCATTAGGTGTCACTCTTGTTCCTGCTGGACTGAGCCAGTTCTGCAAAGACACACTGATTCCAGTTCAGTAGGCACACGGGTAAACAACCCAAGCTCACCAATTCCCAAAATAATTGAAAGCACAGATAATAACAAGCACTTGCTCTATTTTAAACTCTGCAAAAATAGCATTTCTTTTATTGGCTTACATCATCCTTGTCTTTACATTTTCGACACATTGAGTCAGTTATGCCCATTTAAAATCATCTTTAGTGTGATAAAAAACAACAATCACTCACGAATCACCCTAATTTAAGCTTTTGCTCTCCATCACTGCCTGATTCTTCATCTTTTTCTCCTCATAAATCAGAAGAAGCCCACTGCTACATAATTTGCCTGGACATGCAAAGACTTTTACAGCATTCCTCTTCTCTTTACAGTACAGGTGCTTTTTAATGATGGCCGTCCCTCTCACCTCAGCTTTGGGATTTATGGACAGCTGGGACCTTCAGGTATGCAGGAGGTGATTTCTTTTCATATCAGACACTGAACTTAGCCACTGTGAACAAATCCTGTTTGTACCGATGCTCACTGATGAGCTAAGTTCTGCGTCTTTAGAAAATTTCAGTTTTGCTGTTGTGCAGTTTGGGGGTAAATAACTGTTTCTCCTTCTGTAAAACAGAAAAAAACATACATTGTGCAACTTCTAAACTTTTAAATTGGAGATAGTAGATCTGCTTGATGAGGTAATCACAATCAATCTGGTTAAAGCGATAAGACCTTTGGCTTTAAAGCTGATTTATCCAAATGGGATTCCTAGACGTACAGAAGAGCAGAAGTTATTTGCCTGTGAAAAGTGGTCACATGCGTTACTGGCTAGTAATAGGATGTGTGAAGTGGCTTGCCAAAGAATGAGACTAAAAATCCTTTTCTCTTCTTTCATTTTCTTAAAAAAGTTTTTGTTTCTTAATAGGAAATAAGAACATTTTGTCCTCTAAGAAATTTCTGAGTCACGTTTTAAAAGTTATAGTGCAAAATACAATTGAAAACCTGGAAAAAAAGTGAATTTTAGCAAGTTTGTAAAATTGTATGAAGACATTTGTTAAATTGTCTTCATACAATTTAACAAATACTAGCAAACTTATCACTTCCATAAGGCTACAGTGAATACGATGTGTACAGCAAAGTGAGTCTTTATGCAGATGACTCCCTAATATATGCTGTTAATGCCACTTCAATGGCTGGCTGTTAATCCAGTTGGATATTCCAAACATTTACAAAACCTGCAAAATCCCTAAAAACTACCATTTTGGATATTTTTTCACAAACCTGTCACATGATTCTAGGCAGATTCGACTGACAAATTGAGGGTCAAAGTGTCAATCAAAGTCACGTTACCATTGTAACCAAATGTTGCTGAACTGAAAAGACACTGACCGAAGCAACAGTGATGAAATAATAATAACATTATAACAATCACATTATTTTTTAGCGGACCTATTATGCAAAATTCACCTTCTGTACATTTCATTTGGGTTTCAACTGCTTCTAAAAAACAGCTTACATGCTTAAGACACAAAAAACAGCCATTTTTTGACAATAAGTTAAGATTAAGTCAAAATTAACTGCCACTGCGCTGTTACCTAGCAACTCCAGCCAAGCCCAGCTCCGTTACCTAGCAACCCAAGGAAAGTTCCTATACTTTCACTCAGTTAGTTTTACCGCTGCTGGAAAAGAGAAGCTGTTTGGCTGTGGACTTACCATTCAGAAAATATATTTTGCTATGTTCAAAGATGGTTGTATAACTGCACATCTGTTTGGGGCCATTTTCACATGCAAGTGTAAATGTTGAGTTTATTTGGCTTTAAAGTGACAAGAGGCCCTAAAATAGCTCATTCTGAAAGGAGCTCAAAATAGAGAGAACTGAACAAAATAAAATCTCATTATCTAAGAATAATTTTCAATCCAAAACCAAATTTTTTTTACATCCATTCAGACTTGCTGGTGTGCATCAGATCATATTTTACTTCAGAATTTTCTACTAAAGAGCAGAGTTTATTGTTCCATCCATTAAGTCCTGAAGTAATAACGCAGTCCCAGATCATCATGCCGCCACCACCAGGTGGGTTTTTTCCAAAGTGTTGTGTTAGGATCAGTTAAAATAATATCAATGTTCCAAAAAATTTTGGTTAACTACAGTTAATTTATGATTTATCAATGTAGAGCAGTTACTTTTTCACATAGATCAATATGAATGGGTTTTCTCCCTCAATAAATCAAAACATAATTTAAAAAGTGCTTCTTTTTACTTTAAATTAAAAAAATACTTAATCCGAAATGGAAATTAAATGTTGTTGTAAGTCATTTTAATTAAAAATTCTTCAAAGAGTTATTGTAGATGGTGATGGCTGTGGGCAGAAAAGATCTCGTTTTACACACGTTATCTTTGACTGACATTAAACTTAGTTTTACCACATTTAAACAACTTCATTGTTACCGAAAGCTGTTTTATTTATTTATTTTTTTACTTTAAGGGTTGGTGAAGGATAATGAATCATTTAAAAGCCAATCTTTGTCCATGGCTGTTGAAATGAGCTTCTCGTAACTCATAAATTTCCCGACAAGATGGCGTAATTATAGACTTCAAACTCCAATATCAGTTTTCTCTTTCCCGCTACAGGCCCCATTCTCCAGCTGCAACAGGACTCGATCTTCTTATTTTGTCTGAGCCTCAGGACCTGAAGCTCAGTTTTCAGAATAAATTGTTATTCCACCCAAATGGGGGCATGATGACATCAGCCCCACCGTCTAATGTGTTTGCGCAGCCTTGATGTGGAGTCAGTAAAGTTTTAAAGAGAGATGCATCAGATAATTTACACCTTAAAATACCAGCGTTTCACTTCTTGCCTCATCAGTCATCCAAAGTGGTTTGAAAACAGTATTTAGAAACTTGCGCAAATTCATAGTTTCGGATTTGCCTGCGTGCGTATTCCCACAAATCTTGTAAATAAACCTCAAAGACCGGATTAGTTTCAAGGGTATCAGTGTCGAAAGTTACCTGAGCATGTATGCCATTATGTCATTTTTCTCCCTTCTTTGAAAGAAGAAGAAGAAGAAAAGGCAGCTGCAGCCTTTGTCACGACGCCCTCTCCTCCTCTTCCTCTTCTGTGTAGAAAAAGTGTAATGATCCGTCTTGATCTTAAATAAGCAGGGCGACAAAAGCCCCGCTATCACCTTCACACGTGAGTTAGTTCTGCCTCTCCAGACTTGTTCAGTTCAGGTTAATGGTTTCTTTCAGCGAAAAACATACACAAAGAAAGAGAGGCTTAGACAAAAGCAATCTACTTTGACAGAAACATTTCCAAAAGAAAAACAACCTGAATGAGAAGGAA
The DNA here is from genome assembly GCA_903067095.1 of Girardinus metallicus. NCBI lineage: Eukaryota > Metazoa > Chordata > Actinopteri > Cyprinodontiformes > Poeciliidae > Girardinus > Girardinus metallicus. The sequence continues at coordinate 13,386 of CAEGAE010039752.1, forward strand.
AAAGTTCCTATTCATGTCAACGGAGATTTAGTTGCTGCATTATAAGAAAGAAGAACAAATCTTCAACCACGAAGGCACCTGTTAAAAGAATCTCAGCTCACCTGGACAAAAAAAAGCGGAGTGGGCCCAAACTGTTCCCTCTGGACATTCTGCCTGGCTGTGCATGTTCTTAGCTTCTCCTCAAGTTGCTTGCTGTGAGGTGAGCATGAGCATAAGTGAGGAAGGGAGGATGTGTGAAAACAGAGACGGCACATAAAGAGGAGGAGGAGGAGGAGGAAGAGGCAGGGAGGAGGAGGAAGAGGCTGATGATGATGGGACAGGTGTGGAATTTACACACCCTGCTGGTAGCGAGAACTATTGGCATATTTGCTTCATGGTGATGAGTCACCCTTGTTATTGTTGGAAGTGGGAGAAAATGAGAGTTTCTGAGTGAGAGAGAAGGATCCTAATGGAAAGTAAATACCTATAAAAGTTTGGCCACCACATTTACACACATAAATACTAAATCCTATCACGTGTGTTTGGTCTAGTTTCTGCTGCGAATATCTTCACTTGAAATAAGACAAAACCAACCTACAAGAAACTTTTCAGTAAGATGTAGGAGCTTGTTTTAAGTCAGTAATTCGTTAATTAAAAGGTTATAGTTCCAGTGGCAGATAAATTCACTTAAAAAATGGGAAAAATGCCTCGTTATCATTGAAATAGTCTACGGAGCCCCTTAGGGGACATGGGGAAAACAGTTTCTTTTGCATTCCCTTATGTTTTTATATTCTTAACTCTTTGGTGCAAAAAGCTGATTGAAAATCGATTTATTCACTGCATGTTTATGTCTGTTTGTGTAGAGATGGAACTGCACATAAAAACGACCCTTTAAACCATTCAGACTAAGAACACATCTGTTTGTGGTAAGGTCTATTCGGGGGTGCTGGAGAGGAGGGTCCGTCGGATAGTCGAACCTCGGATTCAGGAAGAGCAGTGTGGTTTTCGTCCTGGTCGTGGAACGCTGGACCAGCTCTACACCCTCGGCAGGGTCCTGGAGGGTGCGTGGGAGTACGCCCAACCGGTCTACATGTGTTTTGTGGACTTGGAGAAGGCGTTCGACCGTGTCCCTCGGGGACCCCT
>CAEGAE010039754.1:0-46180 GCA_903067095.1 Girardinus metallicus
TGTTATTGCGCAATAGCCAGCCCCGCCCCAAACCTCCCGGACTGACTACTGACCAGCTCTCCAACTAACGGGTCCGGAAAATCTTCTAGAACCTCGAGTTTTACCCGGAGATTAGTCTAGATAAGATAATCTATTTAAGCTGGTTGCGAAAGAGATTCAATCTAGTTTTAACTGCCTTCGTCCAAAAGTTATGACCTTCTTCAGTTGATGAAGCAATCGATTGAGTAGCCCTGCAATCGCATAACTCCAAAAACCACTCTTGTTAACGGCAGCTCTCTTTCTATTAATAACGAGCACTTGTTACCGACTAGATTACATTTAGTGGCTCGGCGTGAACCCCAAGGTCATTATTTTTATTGACACTAAAGAGACTTCTGAGACCACCCAATTTTGGGAATCACACTCATTAATTTTACTACAAAAAGAAGAACCGTGCTCAGTGAATCACTCGATTAATTTTACTGTCCACAACTTCAATTAGAATTTTAATAATCTTTATTTAATAAGCTTTAGCAGGGGCAAGCAACAATAAATTCAATCAGTACAAGAATGATAAATTTCACATAAGAATAATAAAGAATCAACTCACTACTTCCTATCATCTTTCCCTAAACTGTGTTGCTAATTCATCTAAGAGAGGCTTTGAGATGCAGTTCAACTCATACCCAGATGGAGAATAATCTTGGTGAACAAAGGATGAAACAGTCCTTGGTCGAGGTCTTGACTTTGTTGAGCAAAATCCTCCTTGAAATGGAAGCAAAGCAGAACCAGTTGTCGTCCTTCAAAACTCAGTTCTTTTCTTCTAATGATCTTTGTCCATACACCAAGTCCATTACAACCACCAAGATCTTGGGGTAGAGAGCAGTACCGATCGGATCAGGAACCAGGGTTAAGGGCCAGTTGATTCAATCCCCAACTAAAAGTGCGAAGTCTTTATTCCCGTTTGGCTCCAGAATATGGTTCTCTCTTCTCGTTGACTGCGATGTTGTGGAGACTTCGACACGGAGGAAAGAACAAATTTAGTTCCCCTTTTCATGGGTTTATATACATGCTCACTCCATGGATGTGTATGTAGGGTGTTGTCCATGATTACTTTACCACTGATGTCATTGGGTGGACCCTTGTATTAGTCAATGTCTCTAGGGTCAGGGTGGAGACTCAGTATTAGGCAATACCTCATCTTGCTCCATCTACTTCTTGTTGTTTTTCTCCTGACCATCTGGACATGGTTCCTCTATTTGTTTCCTGTTTTGCACTCCCTACACCTACGCCCTATTACATCACAGTTCCAGGAATCATGCATTTCTCTCTTTCTCATGAGGAACACAGTTAATTCAGTTATAAGTCAGTATACTGTATAATCATTGTAAAATCAAACATACTCATGTTTAAATCAATTCATAAGTTGATTTGTTTATCATTATTTCATTCATCTCAACGTTTAAATGTTTGTTTAAATCATCATAAATCAATAATCACCTGTAATTTTCTTTACTTACAACATTCATCTTCTACATTCAGCAAAAGGTTATATATTTTATAATGGATCTCATAATACATATCAAAATCATTTATAAATCAATAAACAAGATTACTTATTCCCTCTAGGCCTTTAATGATCTGTTTTCTGCATACCTGGAAAGATCTCATCAACCCTTACCAGGTTTCACGACAGCGTTCAGGAACAAATGACAGCAATTTAAAAAAAGGAGAAAGATCGAAGGTTTCCACTAACTTTTTGCAACCGTCACAACGACGCACCGAAGGTCAGAGGTAAACACAGAGCTGGAGAAGCTGTGGAAGAAAGTCGGAGGAACTTTAACAACCCTTTAAATACAGTTTACATATCTACAGTGTGCACATTGCAGAAATATTTACACCCTTTGATTTTTCATATTTAGTCACATTGCATCAAATGTCAGTGTATTTTATTAGACTGATGGATCAACAGAAAGTAGTTCTGTTTTTCTTTGCAGACATCAATTTTTCAAACCATTGAAAGAGATTCTATAATAAATGCTTCAAAATTACTAGATTATGGTAACATTTTAGTCAGGATACAGAAAGTAGATTTTTTTTAAATAAAATAAAAATGATTTATAGCCATATTAATTCTTTAATTTGTCAAACAATGACATTATGTTGTTCTGTAACAATTTAAGGTGAATTAATTGCAGTAGTTAAAGTTAATTACAATGTTCAATGTTAAAGTGTCTTAGACAAAAAAAAATATTGAAACACGGGATAACTTACTAGTATCCTGCAGATTTGCATCTATTTAATAGTGTGTCTTGTGGGATCGCTGATGTTTACATATTTTACACATGGTAGATGAACATTTCATAGGTATAATAACAGAAGCTGTCATGGTTACGGCTTCTGAAGAGGACAAAGATATATCTGACAGTAATGATGATGATGATGATGATTGTGAAAGCTTTGATAAACTTTGAGACCAACTGCACTTCTGATTTTAATGTGTCTGATTAGTAAATGGAAAAAATGTAATGTTGTAATTGTTCATTTTTGTGTTTTATGATGTAAAGTGCTATACAAATAAAATTTGATTAGATCTTTTGGATTTGATTTTAAAGCTTCCCAGTGACTTTCTTCAGTTTCAGTGTTAGTGAAGAAAGTCACTGGATGTTGGACAGTCGAACATTACAGATGAGTCCAGTGAAAACCTGAAATCATCTGAGATGTTGACCAAACTTCTTCTCCTCTAATTTTGTGGATATTTTGCCATTAAAAAAGTCTTGAAAATCACAAACTCTGGATTGTCTGTTAACAATTTGAAGGCACATTTTTCTGAGATAGTCCCTTATTGACTCTCCGCCAAGAGTTTATTTTCTTTTTAAGATTTTTTTTATAAAACTAGTGACCTTTAATAACAAAATTCAGACAGCAAATGGGCAGAAAAAGGAAGGAAAGGTATGCAGCAAAGGTTTCAAGGTCTGGAATTGCATCGAGGATGGATTTTACAGACTTTCATGTAATAAAAAATATTGATGAGAGTGGATACTAACTTTGCCCGGACGACAAAACAGATGGGATGGCTCAGTCCTCCTTCAAAGTCAGATGGCGTCCATCTCAGGGTGAAGTTTCCTGACGCTGATTTGCTCCTGATCACATTGTACGGGCCGCTGAACAGAAGGTCAGTGATCCTTCAAACACAAAAATCAGAACTCTTAGGTGATATTTCCAGAATTTCCACGCAACTTTACATTTTAAATGGGCTCCTTTGTCCATCCATCCATCGTCTATACACACTTATGCTTGCAGGCAGCTGGAAACAGTGATATTTTTTTCCAGCTGTCATTGGGTGAGAGGCATGGGACACCGTGGACATCACAGAGACACACAGGACAGACAAACACACACCCACACATACCTACGGACAACTTAAATCAGAGGTATCCAAACTTTTTGCCAAATGTATACAAAATTGTATATTCAAACGTAATCAAGGTCCAAAAAACAAAACAAAAAAAACTAAAATCAAGCAAACAAAGTAGCTTGATATTTATTGTTTGTCCAAAACTTGAAAGTAATTTTTGCAGCGGTTTATTCGGGCCATTGTAGATATAAAAAAAGATTAAATTTCTGCCAAATACTTTTGTGATCAATTTTGTGATTAATCTCTGAAATCTTCTTGAAAACTTTGAAATGTTCTGGAAAAAAATTCAAAGGAAAATGAAGTTTTTTGTGGAAATTTACTACTTTCTACTACTTTAATTTTGCATGTTTTCAGTATTAAAAGAATCACATCTAGTTTTCAGTTTCTCTTGGGCTCGATTGAGTAAATTTATTTTCAGTAATAAAAACAGGATTTGGGTCACTTTCTTTCAAAACATTTGCTATATTTAGCCAGATTAAAGAAAGAATACAAGCTGATGTGGGTGCAGCAAAGTTGGTTTTGCTGCACCCACTGGGTTTTACGTTTTGTTAAAACTTGGTTATAAAAACATGAATATTTTGTCTTATACTTTACATTTTCCTGAGTAAGAAAATTATGTTGGTAGCAAATTTTACCCCGATTACAAATTAAAAGATTCCAAGAGCCACAAATGGCCCTCGGGCTGCACTTTGGACACCCCTGATTTATCGAGACCAATTCAGAGTAGGTGGAGAAAATGCAAACTCCATGCAAGAAGAATTCAGGCCTGGATTTGAATCCAGGCATCACAGCTCCCCACTGTCCCACTACGCAGAACTTTGCTCCTTTGCAGTGAAACTAAAACTGTTGAATGACTAATAATGAAAACAGTCCAGTTCAATCTTGTTTCTACTTTAAGCTCAGTCCCGTCTCAACAAACACGTCTAACTGGAACCAGTTCTTTCTACCAGTTTGTTTGTGTTTAGCTCAGCCTCTCTGAAACAAGTTGTGCTTTCTCTTACTCAGACTGCGTTGCTTCGGCCCTGACAGGGATTTCCACGGTCTGATTGATGGTGGTGCTGATTTTTGCCCCATTGTCTGGAGTTGGAGGCAGGAACCTGGGCAGATAGACGCCTTCAGTGCAGGACGGTGCAGCAGGATCAACTGCAACAGAAATAGCAAATTTGTAAAGTGCATCAATAGAATCACTTCAGGCGTTGGTGTATAAGTATAGATCAGTCTTTCTCAAACTGGTGATCCGCAGGTTTCCCCTTGTGGTCCTCGGCGTACTGCATATACAGTAAATAACCGTTTATTTGAGCTCAAAGTGTGACGCTTACTGTTAGCTTACCAAAGGATTGTGTTTAAAAATAACAATGGATAATTTGCTTGAGACTGGGTCACTCAAAAAAAGTTAAGATACCAGTAGAAAGAAATCAACAGCAGGATTAAATACAATATCAGAGGAATTCATGTCTGCACTAATATTTGTCAGTTTCTCAGGGCGAACGTCTGTTTTTAGAACACTATTACAATACATAGCATGTCACCTGCGCTGCTGCACCCCACGCTGACTACCTGCATCTTAGCACCTAAGATTATTATTTGCTTACGTCAGGCTTTCTTTGACTGACAGAACATTTTTGTTTCTGCCAAAGCATTTCAGGTTTATTTTTCTTTTACTATGCTATTAAAATACAAACACACTTGTAGTAGAGAACTTCTTTTTTTATTTCCATGTTGGAAAACTTAGAATCTACACTTTCAAAATCTGCAAAAAGTAGACTTGTTCATGGCTTACAAAGCAGCACCGCCCTTCTCATTAAGATGAACAAAGAAGACTTGAGTAACTTTATGCACATGTAGAAGAGTTTAATAAAAACGTAACATTGTACCTCTAAAAACAAACTGGACGGGTATCTTGTTGAGGACGTCTCCTGTGTATTTCTGTGACGTTCCACCATTTGCTTGAATCAAGGTGATCGTCTGTCCGGCAATGTCCTCCATCATGAGCTGCACAGCGTACGAACCTTCATTACTGCTGGTGGTGGGGCTGAATGTCAGAGCACACGACTGCCAGAAAGCAGAAAGAGAAGAAAGGGTCTAAACTCAAATCACAACAAAATGTTTACACAAGCTGAAACCCTAAAGGCCGAACACACTCAGGCGTACTGAGTGTTTTCTGAGAACACACAGTTTCCACTGATGATTCAAATTTCAGTCAAACATAACAATTGCCTACATTTCCTGTAACAAACTCCTTTATTTCTCTCAATCTGGAAGGATGTTGGAAAGTTTGAGGAGCTCCCAGCTCCACAGAGCGAATGCATGCATGCGCAAAAAGATCAGCTGTCTGGGATTTACAGCGTTCAGCATCAGCGTTGTTGTTTCTGAACGAATGTGAAATTGTTTTCTTTGCATTATTTGAGGTCTGAAAGCACTGAATCTCTTTCCTGATATTGACCGTTTCTCATTTTCTGCTAATAAAAAGTAGATTTTTGCTTTGGATTTCAGAGACATGTTGTCAGTGGTTTATAGAATAAAAGAACAATGTTCATTTTACTCAAACATTTATCTATAAAAAGTTAAATCAGAGAAACTGATCATTTTAAGTGGTCTCTTAATTTTTTCCAGAACTTTGTTACATATTACTCTAATGTCAAATTCTACTAAGTTTATATGGTAAATTAAAATGATCACCAGCCAAATAAAGGAGAAGTTTAAATTTATGAGACTCACATTAAGGTGTCATTTTCTTTTTATCATTTTTACCTTTGTCTTTGGAAGAGTTTTCTTGATGACTAGAGGAAAACTGGCAGATTTGTAGTTTTTAAAGCTTATCTTTAACTTGATGACCTGTCTACAAATTTAAATAAGTTTATATATACAGCATAAATATATATATATTACTTAAATTTCTAGAGTTTGGTTGGCTGACTTGTCTGTTTGAACTGGCTAAAATAAAGTTTAATTTATTGAAAATTGCATAGATATTGTTTCTTTCTGTAGCTTCAGGATTCTTATAATTGCCACTAAAGAATAATTAGTCATCTGTTCTTTTACTACAGACCTGATCCAGGCGTTACTTACGGATGAGAGGTTGAGGACAGGTGCCCGTGTGCAGACATCACACTCGGACGCATTTTGTGCATATCTGCATCTTATTTCATCTCCATCTGGGTCAAATGCCAACAAGCTGATGTTTCTCTGACAATTAGAAGGAACTCTGGAACAACAAAACCAGCAAATGTTTTACACCCACATTTTGATCCTATCAGTGGAAAAAAAAAAACCCTCAGTTTGTTCACTGTTTAAAAGGAAAATGTTGTGTTCTTCTTCTAGTATCTTGACTGATCGGTTCTCCTACATTTCTGTTCTCCACATTGTTTTGTTTCAGCTGCCTAGAAAGCATTTCGTCCTTTAAGGCAAAACTCAGCCATGGGACTTACCCTGACAGGACCCATTCTGTCCTTTAGTAGGTCATAAAACATTTTCCTGTATGCACTTTTTAAAAAAGACTTTAGCAAAGTGTGAATGTTGTTTTGTCCCTAAGGAAATATGTGAGAGGAAATGCTAAATTACCAAAAATATGCAGTAAAGTGCCTAAGTACTAACTTTTCATGTTGTTTTTTGCATGTCAACATTACTGTTAAGATAAAACTGATTTAGATGTAGAACTTGTTATTTGAAGGGGGATTTAACTTACAATTCAGACCAAAAATATCAGATTTAAATCATATTTAATGCAAATATCAAAAAGGGGGAAAGAGAAATCACCTCAGCACAGGAAGGACGGTGGTCAGTGGGGATGTGTTGGGTTTGCCGGTATCGGAGCGGATTCCTCTCTCATCCTGCATTTGGACTCTGAACGAAACAATCCCATTCCTGTTGTCTGTCCAGTTCCCACCGGAAAACCTACAGAGGGACATGTCAGAACGTTTTCAGACGTAACTGGGTATCAGAGATGGGCAGAGAACCCAAAAAATGTACTCAAGTAACAAAAGCACTCAAACATTAGAGGTATAAAGTATTTTTTTACTCTATCTGAGTAACTGATCAAATTATCAATCATTTAACATTTGAAAATTACATCAATAGATGATTAAAATATAAAGTGAAGTGGAAAGTTTGCTATTTTCATGACAAAAATGACAATAATTCATGTAAGTGACAAAAATTAAGAAAATTAGGCAAAATAAAATTTTTCCAAATCAGTTTCTTTTAATTAAAAACTTCAGAAACTTTAAGAAAAACTGTGTGTCTGTGTCTGGTGAATTTTTGGTTAAAACATGTTTGCTTTTCATTCAGTGGGAAGAAAATCCAGAAATTTTACTCAAGTAAGAGCAGAAATACTTCATCATAAAATTACTCAAGTAAAAGTACAAAGTAGAGTGCAGGAAAAATACTCCTAAAAGAACATGTTTTCAAAAAAGTTACTTAAGTACATGTAACTGAGTAAAAGCTACCCAATTCTACTAGGTACCTTCATAAAAATGATTAAATTTCTTTATGTTGATCAGTTCTGAGATTATTTCTGTGTTACTGTGAGGTGAACTCACCCAAACTGGCTCAGCTGGCTCCCATCATTCACACTGGTAACCAGTCTTTCCTTCTGACACCATTCGCCGCTGATTTCCTGGATTTTGTTCAAGGTTATCTCTGAAAAATTACAGCTGTTTCCACAAACCTGTGCATCAACCTCTGCACATGTGCTGAAGCTGTACAGGTAGCGAGCCACGGTCTGTGGGTTGAAAATAAGAGAGTTTAACAAAATCCAAAGGAAAGAAATAGCTACAAAATGTTTGAACTCACCGGGAATCCACCTGCTTGGAGGTCTTTAGTAGAGTAGCTGTACACAAAGCCATGATAATCAGCTTGTGAGCCGCTGATCAGAAGCAGCAACAGCAGCACAGACGATGTCATGTTGACTGAATCAATGCCTCTATGCACAGACTGGATGTTGTTAGAAACAAAAGGCTTTATGCTTGTAGAAACTCCCACTCCTTTGTCTGCTAAGCATCACAGATCCTGAAGGTTAGACAGGATGAAGTCACTCGAAGGATTTTACCTGGAATGAGGAAACTTTGCCGTCTGCAACGTCTTTGGGGTGGAAGGTGTTGAAATACAGCAAAAACAAATTACACCGCTTGTACTTATTTAAACAAGAATTTAATTCAGCAAAGGGACTCATTTTAAACAGATATTTGTGAAATTGTACGCACAATATTTCTGCTTATGTTTTTTTATAGGGTGTTTTTCACAATTCACTGTATTGATAGACTTTAAAATATTGTTGTTAGTTTATAAATCACTGGTTCTGGTTTGCTCTGCATCCCCAGAACCAGAACCAAACAACGGAGAACCACAAATCTGGAGCAAACTTCCAGAAAACTGCAAAACAGCTGAAACACTGAGTTCCATTAAATCTAGAATACAAAGCTGTTTAAAGCTACTTTTGGATATTAATAAATGAAACATTGACCAACATTTTGATGTGCAATGATGACACTTTTTTTTGTCTCTTATGACTTTGTATTTTTGTGACTTTGAACTTCCTCGTTTCTGAAATGCGCCACACAAATAAAATTGACTAGTTATGCATTTCTTGGTGAATTCATTTGAGTTTCTTCTGCTTCGCCTTTTCTTTTTGCTCACGTCATCTATTTTAACGGCTCCATTTCTCGGAACAGGTTTGTCTCTGTTGTTCTGCCGGGACATATGTTAGCATAATGAGTCACACGGTGAAACCTCTTAATGGGTCACATTCATCACTTCACCTTCTTTCATCCCTGGATGAATGTACCAGCAGAGCGTGATCCAGCCAACAGACCAGTCCCTGAGGGCGGCGTTAGTTTGGCCTCTTAGTTTTTTTACTCCTGTTGCATAAACTTTTGAAGATTCACGTCACATGTGGGAAAGATTTCCTTTTTAAGATAAAACCTCATCTGAACAAGGAGAGATTTTACGTATCTTTGTTTTCTTTTCACAAATATAAGCAAATCCATTTAATTGCACAGAAGAAGCCATAATTTGACACAAATGTTGAAGGATTACTCTGAAACCCATCGTGTTTTGGTGATAAGCTTTATTGTCTAAACATAGGAAAAACAAAAAACTGTGTTTTCCCATTTTGTTTATTTTTATGCTGCTGCATAAAAACACAACGATGCAAAAGGGAATATGTCAAATAATTGTTTAAAGCTTCAAATTTTTTACCTTCATGTTGATGGTGAGTGTATGTAAACGTCTGAGTTGAACAAAAATCATCAGCATTTCATAATAGAACAAGAGTACATTTACTTTCATGTGGATCATTCTTCTCATGCCAAGTTTTGTTCATAACTTTTCACCTTTCATCTCTACATGTTTTTGTTTTTTTTACCATGACAGACAGTATCTGCATGAAATACTTTTAACAGAAATTTATTCTGCACAAAAACAGAAAGTTAAAGCAGGCATCAAAATATCACCAAGAACCGTTCCCAGCATGAAATGCAAGGAATACAGAAAACCTTGATTTTAACATGGAGAAGTGAATCTGGGATCCTAAATGACATCAAATATCTTTGGTTATGTTACAAAGTTCTTCTGGAAACTGAATTTTATCCAAAATCTGTCTTCTTAAAGGCTTTATTCTATTACTAGGCCAAAAGACAGTGTTATTATATAATTTTATAATTGGTAAACAGCTGGAAATATTATGCATTAGAGTATTCTGGCTTTACAGTATTTGTTCATATTCAACAAAAGGATAATAACTTTTCATTATGGTTCACTAAACTAAGTATAACCCCGTGAATGTGTGGAGAAACTGAAGAAAACATAATATTTCTGACCACATATCTCATCGAGGCTCAGCTTCAGGCTGTTGCCTTCACTACACCGTCACTTAGCAGCTTTAGCGTTATGTCTGGAGGAAGCCCCTGTCTTTCCAGCTCATCTTTGATCTGGAGAGGAAACACAATTCCCTAAGTTAAAATAACATTTTGTCAAGGAAGAAGAGCAATGCACAAAAGAAACACAAAAGTAATTTACTGCAGCAACACCTAAACCTAGCAGACTAGAATAAAATGGATTCTCATTGCCATTGACCGAGGTTACTGACCAGGTTTATGATGGTTGCAGAGTCGTTCTCCAGTGATAGGGAAGTAGAAAGCTTTACATTCAGAGCCAAAACATAATCTAGAAGAAGCACAGAGAGTCAACATTACTACTTAAAACAGGATCATTAATCAATAAGGATCATTGGTCATGTATTCTGTAATCAGTCATCTTTTGCAACAGTTAAATCTTTAATATTCCTTTTAAACCAAATGCCAAAATATGTGTCCCTATGGAATTTTTTTGTCCATTAGCTCCCATTCGAACTCCATTTTGCTGAAATGAAATTTAGTTTCTGTTTTCCTGGTTTTTAAATTCGTTTTTTTATAAATGTCATTATTCATAATTTCCCTAAAGTTAATAGTGATAATTATCATCATTATTCACTATAGCCATAGAAATGGAAAAAAATAGCTTACTGTCAAATAATGAGTATTCATTATTATTATTATGATTATTATTATCGTGCTCTCATTACCATAGCAACCAGTAACTGAGCCTTGGTATGTAATAGCATCAGCTGTGTGTTTTCTTTACAAGTTTTATATTTTAACAAATATTTTCGACCAATTTAATTGTGTACAGTGATTCATGTGTAATGTTGTCATTATCAATGCTGTGCATTTTAGTCATGTTTAATTTTACAGTTGTTGATTGCTGCTAGCTGTTTATTGGAAAATGTTGCTCTGTAGTTTGTTGAGGGTTATTTGCTGTATTTTATCTAATGTAAAGGGGCAGAAGCTGTTGGACTGATGTTAACTACCAACTTGATTTTCTCTCTTGTTAGAATAAATACAACGAATCAGGGCGCGTCTGTCGGCCATCTTGGACCAGAGGTGAACATAGAAGAGTTGCACATGCAGAAGCCAACATTCTTGTACGCCAGTGCAGATTGTGTTCTGTCTCAGTGAAAGTGGCTCTTCTTAAAGTAAACTGCGCTCTTTTGTATTCAGTATACAGAAACTCAAAGTGGCATGTAATGATGGAGAGAAGATGCTGCTTAGGATGCAGCATAGCAGCTGATGCTGAGTGTATTGTCAAACAATTGGTGGATAGAAACTTTCAAAAGACCATTTTTTGTAGTTCCAGGGACAAAAATGGAGCACTTTATCAAGACAAATGTAACCATAAATGTTGCTCCTAGTTCCCTGCCATTACTTATAATAGGTTGGTACATAATATTTCTACAGCAATCTATAAATATATTTGTGTATGTCCAAGGGACACAGAGAAAGTACAAATTTACCAGGTTTGGTGATGCCCTCTAACTTCAACTTCAGTCACACTTACATGGCCCTGGTGCAAATGTTGCGATGGGTCGGTTGGTAGTTGGTGGGAGCACAATCGTAGTGGGAGGAAGTGCAGTTGTTGTTGTGGTGGGTTGGTTGGTAGTTGGTGGGAGCACAATCGTAGTGGGAGCAAGTGTAGTTGTTGTTGTGGTGGGTTGGGTGGTTGTAGTCGTTGGTCGGCTGGTCGTAGCTGGTGGAGGTGGAGTCGTGAACGGAGGTAGGATCGTCATGAATGTAAACATAGTTGGTGGAGGAGCCGTTGTAGTCAGAGGGGAGACAGTTGCCGGACCTGTGGATTGGGAAGCAGATCAGCAGCAACATTATCACTTCAGGAAAACGTTGATTGAATTCAAACTGAAAAGAAAAGTATTGATTTCCACTCACTGTTCCCAGTCGTCACAAAGACACATCGAAAGTCAGACTGGTACACGGAGCCAGAGGAGCTGAGGGGGTAATTAGAGAAACAGCTTAGATATAAAACTATTACCCATCAATTCAGCTAAACAACGTATTAAAAAAGGTAGATTATACAAACAGAAGAAAAGCAGATATACAGCAAACATTTGTCCCAGAGATGATAGTTTTAAGAAAATGTGATTAGTTCTGATGAACCTATAGTTTCCTCTCCTTCTTCTCTCCTTTTGACAAATAATTTAAAATTCTGATATTGGTTTATAAAGCACTAAATGATTTTGGACTTTCTCAATAATTAACCATGCAGATCCCTGTGGTGTTAGGAGATCTCCTTAGAAATAAAACCACAAGTAAACAAGATGAAGCAGCATTTAGTTTTTATGCTCCTGAAAACCTGAGATCTGCAGAAATTGTTGGTTCCTTAAAACGAGAACTAAAAACGTTTTTGCTAATTGTGCTATATAAACAAACTTGCCTTTAATTTTTGTTTTATTCCCATTTGTTGAAAAATATAAAACACATTTTTTTTATTTTAAATGAGCAAACATTTCCTGTGAACCAACGCCAGCTCAGTAAGCTGAACAATATTAAGATTTTTTTTCCATACATTAATAAGATAAGGCACTAACTTTGCTTGGACAACAAAGCAGAGAGTTTGTTTCAGTCCTGCATCACCGGCCGACGGCGTCCATGTCAGGCTGAAGTTTCCCGATCCTGATGAACTCTTGGCTAAACCGGGCGGCCCGCTGACCAGGAGCTCGGAGATCCTTTAGCAAACAGGAGATAAACAGTTTCTTACATTTATATTTCCAATTTTTTCCAACCTACAAAGACATCAGTTTTTATGCGGTGCCATTTTTAAAGTTTCACACTCCATGAATATGTTTATAGAGTGTGTGTTATAAAACGTGGGTTCAAACTTCACAGTCATATTTTTACCGTGTTTTTCATCCAGTTATAAATATAACAGTTTCAAATTAAATTTTTAGCAACCTAATTAGTTAATTAACCAACTAAATATTTAATTAGAAGATAAATATTTTGCTGATATCTAAATACTTAGGTAATTAAGTAAGGTAAATTCACTTGCTGGGTTACCATAGCAAACTCTTGCTTTTAAATCAGTTCTTCTCATCTCTTTATCATTTCTTTCTTTCTTTTCTTGCACATTTCAGCTTAAACCAAGAGATGAGCCATTTTAAAGTTAATACAGACCCTTACCAATGGATCTACAGCAACAGTTACTGCAAAGGGAGGATTTAGTCTCACCAGGAAGTGACGTGGAAGTTCTCAAGACCCAGCTTTTATTTTGATAGTCAACATGTCACAAAGTGCGGTTGTAGGACGGTGAAGTGGACGCGGTGGATCCAGGTTATGGTGAGAAAAATGGTGATTTAATTATGAAAGTACAGAACATCCAGGCAGCACAGGTGAGCAAAAGGCTAGGCGCTCGATCTCTGGTAGCACAGGTAGGCAGGAAGCACAGGTGGATTAAATACACAAGGAAGGTAATCAGGGGAAACGAGGGACAGCTGAGGACAATCAAGGGGTTCAGGGGACAACATGGAGACAAACAGGGAACACAGAAACCTCAATAAACACATAGAAAAACCAAATTCTCACACAACATCCACTTATTGGTAGTGAATTTGCATATTAGCACAAACATGCAAAATATTTAGTTTGCAATTTAAGCTTGCAGCTTAAAGCTTAAAAATATATATTGATCTAAATAAACAGCTTGCTAAAGAATTATTTTGGAGATAAAAATTTAATTTTGAGCTAGATATAAATATTAAGCTGTCATTTGGAGTAAAATATATAACTGACAATTTAGCTTGCTTCTTAAATATTTAATTTGAAACTGACATTTACACACGAATGAATAAAATGGTGAGAATATGACTTCTTCTGTGATATGCTAAATAACCCAAATCTTTGCTGTTAATTTTTGACTGTGTGACTTTAAAAATGGCCACCTGTAGTGTTGATGGCACTGGCAACGCTTTTTGTTAACACCATCACTGTTATGCTTGGACATAACTGTTAAATAGAAAAAGCTACTTTTGATTCTTGTTTCATTTGCATTTGATTCATCAGTGTTGCTATACTTGATTGGAGTTATTTAATACTTAAACCCCAGACTCTTAAAGGGTTAATTTTAGGCATCACTCACTCAGCCTGAGTCGCTTCTGCTGTGACGCTGATTTCCACAGTCTGGTTAACTTCGGTGAAGATCTGAGCTCCGTGTTCTGGTGTTGGAGGCAGAAACCTGGGCAGATATTCACCTTCTGTGCAGGAAGGAGCTGCAGGATCCACTGGAAGAAAATAACAAAGAAACTAATTAATTCAAGCTGAAATGAACTGGTCAGTTTGGTCAAACAACCTGAAGTTGATAGGTCGATTAGTTGATAGGCGAATATTTAATGTAACCAGATATTTCTCCACCTCACCGATGGTTATATTTAACTTTCCTACATTCCTTCTTGTATATTTTGTGAAATGTGTAACTGTCTGTATTAATCTGCAGTTACAGATACTTCAAATCTAATATGCCAAGAACAAAAGCAGATTTTTCCAATCCAATCTCTTTTTGGGTTCAGAGTTTATTTTACCTTTGAAAATAAACTGAACAGAAATCTTGCTGATGGCTTCATTCTGAGGTTTCACCTCCTGTGAATTATTGCCGTTAGTGAGAGTGATGTTCTGTCCGGTAAAGTCCTCCACCACCATCTGAACCGCGTACGGACCTTCATCGCTGCTGTTAGCGGGACTGAATGAGAGAGAACAAGACTGGAAGAGAACAGGAAGGAGAACAAAAAGTCCCAAATTAGAACTGAATCAGATAATTATGGAAATACTATCAAATCTATTTAATCTCATTTTCTGTAAAGTTTGTTTCTCATCACTCAGCTGACAAGGATACACATATAATAAAAATAGATTAAACAGATAAACCAAAACACAAACAAAATACATCATGTATATTTAAGTGCCTCATTTTAGCAACAGTCCAGCCTTTTAACAGACTGATGGAGTCTAGTGGCTCTAAAACAGACTAGATTAGATAAACGTTATCGCTTTTCAGCCAACGACGAACAATTGCAGATAAAGTACAAAAATAAATTTAAAAATTGCAATAGTAACTTAAGCTAAAAGCAGCGTTGGGTGGCCCTCGTGGCTCTGCGCTGCCACTCCGTTGCGCTTCTGAACGTTTTCATAACATTCATGCATTTGACCACCAGGCAGCGCAATCGGCAAATCTTCCAAATAGCCTTCCTTCCACATTAGTATGAATCCGTCAACAAGTCTTTAATGTTAGACTGAAAACCGACTTTCCACACCGGAGTTAGCGTCTCTTCCTGTTTGGTTGCAAATGATTGGTGAGGACTTCCTGCAGGCTTAAGTCATGTGATGAATCTACCAGAGTTCAAAGAGCAAAGCTCTCTGGTGACACAAAACATCTGGCTCAGGTCAGATATTGTAGAGAGATATTGCAGTTGGAATAATCTAGGGGGCGCCCTGTTACAGCATTTTGAAATTTATGGCATGATGTCCAACTCAGAGGCCCGCCCCCTTAGCATGCCCAAAAACTCAAGCTTTTGATAAGTTGACTTAATTGACCAATTATAAATCAGATTACACAAGATCCCAGGAGGAGTTAAAGTAAAAAAAAACACCAAAAAGTTCTCTTTGACCCAAAATGGCAGAGTTCATGTTGGGTTTGTCTCCTTCATTTAAGGAGACAAAACTGTTTACGGTTGTCCTCGGTATCTCAGCTTTTATAATCTTCTCAAGAGATTTCTGAATGAGTGATGCAAGAACAACCGAAGGGAAATCAGTTTGCGTCTTTGTGAATCTAGATTTGGTCGCAAATACAATAACCAAATATTTCCGGCACTTAGTGACGCTGGAGAGACATTTTAAAATAAAAAATGCCAGCCAGTTGTTCAGCACGGTTCTTTAGGAGCATGTCCCCAATTTTGTCTGGTGACGGACTTCCTGTCTTTGGTTCGGCAAAGGTTCAGGATGCCTCAAACAAAGACGTTTTTTTTTAAATCAATCTATGATCTTGACTTAAAATTGAGAACCGCTTTTCACTGAGGTTTACAGCGTCACAAGAAATAATTGTGCAGTAAATCCCAGAGGGGTGACCTGTTGCTGTTTCACTCAGTGGTCACATTTAATGAAAAAGTAGCAAAATCCAGACTATTCAGTGTTACTGACTGCAAATTTAATAGCATCTGATACTCACTGCTGAGACACTGAGGACAGACGGAGGAGTGCAGGTGTTACACTCTGGATTCGCTGCATATCTGCATCTGATGTCGTCTCCATCCGGGTCTGAGACCAGCAGGTTGATGTTTCTCTGACAGTTTGAAGGAACTCTGAGGGAAAAAGAGACATTTAGTAGAGCATCACAGCCACGCCTCTATCAGTCCCTCCAGGTGCTTCTTTCATAATTCAAGCTCGTCTAACTAGTTCTCCAACAATTTTACTTCACTTGTTTTGTTTTCTTATGGAACAACCTCCAGAATAGTTTCAGTTCAGAGATGAACTCTCTCCACAGACAACGCCTTCTTAGATTTAGTTTACATTGATTTGTCTGACAGGTTGCTCTAAGTATAATAATGTTCACATTGAAGTGCAACAGCATCAGCTGAATTAGCCCATCAAAACATCAACACATGTAGCAGATTATGTAAAACAGGAATAACTGTCCAATTTTTACTATATTATCTTCTGATTTGCAGAGTTTCGTTTGCAAATGCTGATGAAGAGTAAAAAACTAAACAACAGTCATCTAAATATTTTTGCTGTGTTTGTAGATAAAATATTTAAAATGATAAATAGAATTACCTCAATAGAGGGATGATGGTGGTTTGGGGTGATGAGTTTGGTTTGTTGATGTCAGAGCGGTTTCTCATTTCAATGAGCAGTGCAGCCTCCGATAGTTCAATCCCATTTCTGTTTTCTGTCCAGTTTGTAGCATTAAACCTACAATAGATGATGTTGAGATGGTTAGGAAAATAATGCAGGAACACTAAATCTGCAAAGATCAACAAAAGTAGGTAATCAGCTGATTGTGACAAGTTTTCCTCCTTAGAAAGCAGGAAAACCCAATCAGCCCAACTGATGGTGCTGTCTTGTTTGGGATTTTTCAGCATCGGTCCTCAGTTTTAATCTGAACATAGCAAGATTGTATTTCCATTTAATGTTGAATTGGACTTACAGATAATCTAATGTAGACAGGAATGTAACCTGAAGGGTCTCAGTGTAGGCCGTCTGACACCATTCACCTCCTCTTTCATCAACTGGATAAACTGGCAGCCCGCTACAGTCTCCGTCACAAAACCAAGAGATGAACTCTTCACAAGAGCTGAAGCTCACCTTAAAGTTAGTGGTTGCCTGTGAAATTTCAGTGAGAAGGTGTTGAATGCACTCTTTAAAAAAGGCAAGCATGATATTTTATAAATAAGCTCAACTTACTGGGTATCCATCTGGGTGAAAGTCTCCAACAGAGTAGCTAAAGACGACGCCATAGAAAGAAGCTTGAGCTCCGCCGATGAACAGCAGCAGCAAAACAGACGACAACATGGTGACGGAGTGAAGGTCTCCAGACAAAGACTGAAAGTAACCAGAGTGAAATGAAGTTATTCTTCCTCAGACAGCCTCTGGTCCACACCCACTTCCTTCACAGAAGATTTTATGGTATGCATGAGGCATACCATAAAATCTGATGAAGAAAATCTGATATGGAGAAAATATCTGACGGCTGAACATTTACATTCAGAAGTGCAAAATGTGAGTGACGATTTGTAGTAACTGCAAAAGTCACAAAACTTTTGCTTAGCATTACAAATAAGTTAAGAGAGAAGATTTTAAAGACGAACAGATTTAAAACTCAGCTTCTTCTATAAAAATATAAATCTCTTCCATCTTTATACCAACACAGCTAAATATTTAGTATCATCCATTGAAAACAAGCACACAGAGTAGCTTCCTTTGTTACATGATACAATGTTTGATTATTAAAAACATGGATTTCATCCATCCGTCTATGAGGCTGGGTCGCGAGGTTAGCAGCCTAAGCAGGGACTGCATGCGCCTCATGTGGTTAATGAACACAGTCGTGGTTTCAGTGAATTATTTGCTTATAACCATAACTCTTCACCTTTCATCTTTTCAGCTTTTCCATCATGACAGGATGTATCTACCAAACAAAAATCTAAAACCTGCAGCCACTGTCATCAAGAACCATCGCCAGTGTAAAAAACAAAGAGTCTTTTATGTAACAGAAAAACTTTATTTTACCGTCATGAAATGAGTCTGGGATTCAGAGACATAAACGATATGAAAGATCATTCAGGTCTATTTTAAAAGACTTTATGTTGTTAGGCCAAGAAACAGTAGCACCATGTCATTTTATTCTGTTTGCTTTTATTGACAAACAATTAGAAATTATTTGCTTAAGAACATTTTGACTTTACAGTATTTGTTCACATTCAAGACAACAATATTAACTTTTCATCTGCATTAATTAAAATAAGTTTTACCCCGTGATAGATGGAGAAAGAAAGATGAGCAGTTATAGAAAACACATTTCCCTGCAAAGATTGCATATATTCTATCTTTTGACCACTAGGGGGCGGGAGTTGTAACTCTCACTGCGCTGCTGCTCAGCAGCTTCACTATTATGTCACGTGGCAGTCCTTGTCTTCTCAGCTCCTCTTTGATCTGGAGAGGAAAAAAACATGAAATCAGTTCTGCATTATATGAACAATAAGTCACACAGGACAAAACTAAACCACAGTTTTATGCTAAAAAATCAGGGTTGAGCTTTGAATCAGGTTTACAAATCCCTCAAGTTAAAATCATATTTTGCGTAAAGGTATACAAGGAAAAGAAATCCATCCATCCAGTTTCTTCCTCTTATTTGATGCTGCAGCCCAACATGCTGTGTCTACGCAGCATTGTCTAGGATATCTGTTCCTTTTGTGACCCGTGTTTGGTTGAGGATGTTGGAGTAAGAAATTCCTTCTACGGCCTGTGTAAATAAACGATTCAATCAATAGTAGACGCTGGTAAGTCTGTGTGTGTGATGACAGTTGTGATAATGCTTTTCTCCTTGCATGCGAGTACTTTGACAAATTGTCAACCATCTTTGTTTAAGGGCTTCCCGCATCTCATTCTGTCAATCATTAGTGAAAGATTGTGATGAGGGACGGAATGCAGATCGACCGATGAACCAAGAGCTTCACCTTTCAGATGTTTTTTCACAACAATAAACGTGCAGAGTTCCTGCAAGTCAATCCCCGAGACGACAACAAAACTCTAGCTAAACCTGCTAGACTAGAATGAAACTGAATATCTTTAACATTGACGTGAGCAAAGTTACTGACCAGGTTCATGATGGTTGCAGAATCAGTCTCCATTGACAGTGAAGTGGAAATCTTTGCATTCAGAGCCAAAACATAATCTAGAAGCACAAAGAGTCGACATTACCATTTAAAATAGAATAATAACAGAAAAATGTATGTTTGCACATAACATGTTATCCTCTGTATTCTTTGGACATAGTCTATACACAAAATGAAGGAACCCACAAGGTTAAGACCTTGGTAACAGTCTATATTTAACAAGTATAAACTTCTGTCACACTTACAAGGTCCTGGGGTTGGTGTTGCATTCGGAGTGGAGGACATAGAAGGTGTAGTTGTTGTGATGGGTTGGTTGGTTGTAGTTGTGAGCGTAGATGTTGCTGACGGAGGTGTAGTTGTTGTGATGGGTTGGTTGGTTGTAGTTGTGAGCGTAGTTGTTGCTGACGGAGGTGTAGTTGTTGTGATGGGTTGGTTGGTTGTAGTTGTGAGCGTAGTTGTATTTGTTGTCGGGCGGGAAACAGTTGCTGTACATAGGGACAAAGCAGCAGATTGGCACCAACATTATCAGTTCAGGAAAAAACTGATCGACTTCAAACTCAAAACCAAAGTATCGATTTCCACTCACTGTTCCCAGTCGTCACAAAGACGCATCGAAGGTCAGACTGGTACACAGAGCCCGAGGAGCTGGGGAAGTAATTAGAGCAACAGCTTAGATATAAAACTATTCATAAAATGACCAATGAATTCAGTATAATGGAGACTTAGAACTATGGTTCCTATAAATTTAATATAAAGCATCTATCAACGCCAGAGGTGCATATTTTCAGAAAACATGGTTATGATTCAGTTGTGATAAACTCAACGTTGCACCAGTTTCTTCCTTCTCTCTTTTTGCCAAAGTGAACATTTTTAAAATACAACAACTGGTCTATAAAACCTTAAATGGTTTTGCATCAAACTGTGTTTTAAGGGGAGGAGAGACTATTTATATTACATTCATTTAGTGCCATTTTACACCACAATCAATTAACTGTTATGAAAATGGTCTGTATGTCAAAAACAACTTAGAAGAAATTTGACTTTGCACTCTAGCTGTATCTAAAATTGGCACCTGTCTCTTTAAGAAGCTTCAACTCTTTCTGACACTTTCACGTCGTCACAACAAATCTTCTCCATGATGTTTCTATAACTGTTCTTTAAGGGACGTGTTGTGGCATTTTATAGTAAATCACATAACTGTTACCTTCAGTTGCTATAAAAATGCTACACAAAATATGACTTAAACTGAATTTATTATTTGATTTTAAACACACTAATAACATAAGACACTAACTTTGCTTGGACAACGAAGCAGAGAGGGTAGTTCAGTCCTCCGTCACCGGCAATTGGTGTCCATGTCAGGGTGAAGTTTCCTGACCCTGATGAACTCTTGGTTACACCTGGCGGTCCGCTGAGCAGGAGCTCAGAGATCCTTTAAGAAACAAAAGATAACATGTTTGTTAGACTGACATTTCAAAAACTTCACAACATGCTCAGATGGGAGGCTTTCTTGGCATTGGCAGCATGTTTTCAATGTAATGGTTGGACAGTTTCTGTTACTGTTTTTAGGTTTTTTGTTTGTTTGTTTTTTTTGCTGTTTTGGTTCTAAAAAAATTTCTCCGAAAATACATTTTTTTGTTTTGCTTGTTATATTTATATTTAAATAATCTATGCTACTCAAATGGATGTGAGTAACGTAACACATCAGATTAGCGTCAGTCAGACTATTTCTCCTGAGAATGTTGAAAACTCTTATATCTGGAAGTTTCTGTGTTGATCACTCACTCAGCCTGGGTCGCTTCTGCTCTGACGCTGATTTCCACAGTCTGGTTAACGTTGGTGTAGATCTGAGCTCCGTGTTCTGGTGTCGGAGGCAGAAACCTGGGCAGATATTCACCTTCTGTGCAGGAAGGAGCTGCAGGATCCACTGGAAGAAAATAACAAAGAAACAAATTAATTCAAGCTGAAAGGAACTGGTCGGTTTGGTCACTAATTCAAACAAACTCCAGCGGTTAGTTGGAAGGAGAATATTTAATGTGACTAGACATGTTTTGGCTCAACATTGGTCAAATTTAGCTTTGTTACATTCCTTTATGTACTTTGGGTGAAAAGGGTGATTCTCTGTAATAATCTGACATTTCAAATGTTTACCAACATATTCAGCTGATTTGAGCCGCTCTATGTGGTTCAAATTAAACTCGTCAATCTGTGCAGTTTTACCTCTGAAAACAAACTGGAAAGGGATGCTGCCGATGGCGTCACTGGTAGTTTTCACTGACTGTCCACCAGTATTCCCATTGGTCAGAGTGGTGGTCTGTCTGGGAAAATCCTCCACCATCATCTGAACCGCATACGGACCTTCATCGCTGCTGCTGGTGGGACTGAATGAAAGAGTACAAGACTGGAAGAGAAGAGAAAGGAGAACAAAAAGTCCCAAATTAAAACTGAATCAGAGGATTAATCTATAATCTGAGGATTATAGATTAAATTCTATTCAATTCTATTTATTGTCACTATATTATGAATCAGATGCAAAAAAACAACACAACAGTTATTCTGTGATCATTATTTTTTTTTATTTTGAACATAATAAAATCATGCACGAGAACAATGAATGCAAAAGATTTCTGTATACAGTAATCTGAACATGCTCGAAAAGTGGTAGGAAAAAGTGCCAATATTTTGATCTCAACCTGAAAACCACTTTGTGCTCAGGTTTTAAGAAAATGCAGACTAATTAATGTTGCTGACTGAAAGCCCAGATTCTTTACTGTCAACGTCTGAAACTCACCGATGAGACGTTGAGGACAGACGGAGGAGTGCAGGTGTTGCACTCTGATCCGGCTGCATATCTGCATCTGATGTCGTCTCCATCCGGGTCAGAGACCAACAGGTTGATGTTTCTCTGACAGTTTGAAGGAACTCTGAGAGAAAAAGAGACATTTAACAGAACGTCACAACCACGCCTCTATCAGTCCCTTCAGGTGTTTGTTTCATAACTTTAACCTGTCTGACTGGTTTTCCAAGACTTTGTTTTGGATCACTGTGTTTCCTCTGGATTTGTTTCAGTTCAGCTTCCTCTAATGAGGAACTCTCTCCAAGGAAGGCACTTTAGCAAATTTATTTTATAATGATTAATTTACTGTAAATAGAATAATGTTCACGTTTGATAACATTATCAGCTGAATTTTCCCAAGCAGTTATTTATACCACCAATCTTGTTTTTAAAATAAGAATAGCTGTTTTGTTTTTATATGGCTTTGGCTTCATGTAACCCACAGGATAATTGATTCACAAAGTTTCATCTGAAAATGTTGAATAAGTTACAAAACATAATCTACAAATGTTGTAATCAATACAATCTGTTTATATGTGGAAAAATTGCAAATGAGAACCAGGATTACCTGACTAGAGGGAGGATGGAGCTCTGGGGTGTCGAGTTTGGTTTGTTGATGTCAGATCGGTTTCTGAAGTCATTGCTTATTATTAGTGACGGTATTACGATCCCATTTCTGTTTCCTGTCCAGTTTGAAGAACCAACCCTGCAGTGGATGATGAGTTCAGCAACGTTATGAGGAAATAATATAGCAAGACCGAATATCTAAAGACCGACAAGGCAGAATATTTTCCCACCAGCTTTTGTTTTCTAGGTTTTCTCCCTTAAAAAAATAACAAAACCTAATCAACCCAAATGATGAATCTGTCTTGGATTTCAGGATTTGGATCAGTCATCGGTTAAAAGCTGAACATAGCAAATTATATTTCCATTTAATGCTGAAGTGGACTTACGAATGTTGGTATGTAAATGTTATTGGGCCGTAGCTGGAGTAAATACCAACTTCTGTTTTTTGACACCATTCATTCCTGCTTTCATCAATCGCATAAACTGGTGGAGTGGTACAGGTTCCACCACAATGCCAAACGTCGACCTCTTGGCACGAGCTGCCGCTCTCCTTAAAGTGATAGGTTAGCTGTAAAAATAAAGTGAAGAGCTGGTAAATACATCACATTTTCTTAATAGAGCTAACATAATATTCTACAAAGAAGCTCAACTTACTACATGTGGCCGAACGTCTCCAAAATAGTTGGTAATGACCGCACCGTAATAAGCAGCTTGAGCACCGGTGATGAACAGCAGCAGCAACACAGACGACAACATGGTGACAGAGTGAAGGTCTCCAGATACAGACTGAAAGTTATTAGAGACAAATAAAGTTATACTTTGACAGAAAGCCTGTAGTCCACACCCTCTGCTCCATCTTTGAAAGATTTACTGGTATGCACTGGAACAACGATGTCACCTGGAATGAGGAAAATGGTGATCACTGGAGGCTCAAAATGTTAATTATGATTTACAGTAACTGGAAATGTCACAAACCTTTTATTCAGAGAGAGGATTTTATGCGTGAACAAACTTTCCCAGCTCCATTCGCCCTGGCTGGATTCCACACAGCTCAATGCTCAGCAGCATCCATTACAACCAGCACACATTGTTACATAATGCAATGTTTATATCTTTAAAAATTAATTGTTAACAAACATGTTGGAAAAATGTAAACTGAGAGATGAATCAAACAAATTTAATCACATTTTACTTTGATAAAAGAAATGATGGATGACTTTAAAACTCAGTCACGTATTTAATACATAGTGTCTAAAAGTAATTTAGAATAAAAATAAATAAGGTTCTGTTTGGTTGCTAATACCTTATAAACATATTTGTAAAGCTAAATAATTTCAGTCAAGAAGGTTTGAAAATTGTGAAAATATTAAACTTAAGGAAACATTTCTCTGCCGGACTAAAACATCTTCCCATAATTAGACACTAGGTGGTGCTGTTGTACCAACTAATCAACATCTCAGCAGGTGAAGGAGTTTGACTCAGTTCTGGTTTAAACAGCTCATCTTTATTAAATCAGAGCTACATCATCAAGATACCTGATAGAATAACAATAAGCAGAATAACTTTTCTATTATGCTGTTATGAAAACAAAATACATGAATCTAAACAATAAGCCTTACAGAGGAGGAAGGATTAGACTGGGACAAATCATGTTTTCGTCACAATCTTTATTGCTTAAGCAGAGTATAAACTGGTAGAGGAGTTTCAAAGAAATAAGAAAACACTTGTTTCTTTGAAACGCCTGTTACTTGGTTGGTGATCACAGCAGTGGTTTCAGTAAAGTATTAAGACTCAACCATTAGTCTTAATGAGTGAAACAAAACTCTTTATCATCATTATAACAATATTAATTTATGTAACTTTAGTTTGCAGCCTTCCCTCCCATGACAAGTCCATTTATGACCGTAATGCTTTACCGTTCACCCCTTCAGCTTTCACCATATGACAGCCTGTATTGGCTTCAGCAGGTTATTCTGAATCCAAACAGAAAGATAAAACCTGCAGCCAGTGTCATCAATAACCATCCCCAGTGAAAAGAAGAATAGAGTCTTTGATATAATAGCAAAACAAGCAGAAACCCTTGAACTTAAAATCTTGAAGTGAGTCTGGGATTATATGAAAACACCTACGTTACATGGAAGATGTAGGCTATGAAGTTCTTCTGGAAACTAACAACCAAGATTTTATCCAGAAACTGATACTCTTGTGAAGCCAAATAACAGTGATTTCACTCAGTATGCCTTCATTAATGAACACCTGCGAATATTCTGACTCATTCTGATTGATTAAAATAAGTATAAATCTATGAATCAGAGTTTAAAGAATTTAATCTCTGATTTCTCTGGGACATTTCTACATTTCATCCTCTTGTTCAGCCACTAGGGGGCGACTTCCACTGCACCACTGTTTAGCAGCTCTACGATTATTCCTGCTGGCAGTCCTTGCTTTTGCATCTCCTTTTTAATCTGAAGAGAAAAACACATGAAATCAGAGCTACATTACATAAACAATAAGTCACACAAAACAAAACTAAACCGCATTTTTATGCTACAAATTGAGTTTTGGGTCAAAGAGGCTCTTCACTTAGTAATTTCTAATGTTAAAATTATATTTTCAAGAACAAAAACAGTGCAGAAGATGAGAGTAAAACTCATCATGAAACAACCTGTTAGATTGGGATGAGGCTGATTGTTCTCGATAACATTGAACTGAAGGAGGTTACTGACCAGGTTTATGATGGTAGCAGATTCATTCTTCAGTGACAGTGAAGTGGAAAGCTTTGCATTCAGAGCCAAAACATAATCTGGAAGCACAGAGAGTCAACATTATGATTTAAAGAAAAAGGATAGTTAGCCAACAAGGATCACTTGGCTGTGTTTATGCAAACATTCAGACTTTGATCATTTCGATTGTGAGCGGATGTCTTCCTGCGATTAGCAAAACCATCACGAATGCAACAAGTGGATTCTGGAGGATGAGTCAACAACAAAACACTTGTCTCTTCCAGCAGCCATTGTACGGCAGTGAACTAGCTGAGCAAACACTCTGGAGCTCTCCTTGGGTTGCTAGGTAACAGGTCGGGGTTGCTAAGTAACGGGCAAAAGTTTTTCAAACAGCTCATTTTCTGCACACAAGAAAACCACGAACTTACTGGCAAATGACAGCCAATTGTTTTCATTTCTAAAAACAATCAGGGCTGCTTGTAGAAGCAGTTGAGACCCATTTGGAAGTACAAAAACTTTCAAACCATGAATTTTGCATTAGAGATCCCCTTTAAGTGCTAAGTGTCTCGGTCCAGAACAAGGTGGAGTGTGGAAGAGAGGTGAAGGAACGAAGGCAAGATGGTTGGAGTGGGTGGAGAGAAATGTCAGAATGAAAGGAAAGGCGTGCTGACCAGCAGTGAGACCACATTTTATGGTGCAGAGGCCATAAACTACTGGAATGTTTAGAAAGTATGGTCAGAACTAAAGTTATTAATAATATTCATTAAAAAAAAATGAAAGTGAAAATATTATGTTTGTTCAATATAATCTAGAAGCAAAGAAAGTTGCCTATTTTATGGAAAAGGAACAACCAGTATCTGCCTGAAAGTGGTGGGATAGTGACAGTAATTAGCAATTAAATATTTCTGGATGTTTAATGTGGTCTCAACAGTGTTAACCACACACATAACTCCTTTTGTTGTTCAAGTTATTTGGACAGGAACTGTGAAAATAACTTTTTTCTCAATGAAGCTGATGGCTCAATTCATTGAGAAAAAACATAAATGATAAATGGTCTGCATCTGTATAGCATTTTATGAATTAAGAGGAATCTAAGTTTATGCTTAGATTAGTAATTCATCTATTTACACACATATTCACAAGCTGGTGGGGGATAAGCTACTGGGTGGTAGCCACAGCTGCCCTGGGCCAGTTTGACAGGAGGGAGGCTGGAGTTTAATCAGCGCCACCGGACCGTCTGAGCACGACCAGCAGACAGTTCAGGTGAAGAATCTGGACCAAGTTCAACAATGACTGAGCTAGATAAGAATATAAATATCATTTTATTTTTGTGACCAGGGGACTCAGAGAAGCCACAAGATGAAGGGACACATCAGACTTAGACGCTCGGACTTATTTCATTGGTTAATAATAAAATGCCACATGCTCTCTAACATCAAGTCTCACACTTACATGATTCTGAGTCTGGTATTGGGTTTGGGTTGGAAGTTGCAGGAGGCGAAGGCGTAGATGGAGGGGGAGGAGTGACTGTACATGTGGATGGAGCAGCAAAGTTATTAGTTCAGGAGAAATTAGACTGACTTCAAATTAAAGACCAAAGCATTGATTTCCACTCACTGTTCCCAGCCGTCACAGAGACGCATCGAAGGTCAGACTGGTACACAGAGCCGGAGGAGCTGTGAGGTAATTAGAGCAACAGCTTAGATATAAAACTAGTCATAAAATGACCAATGAATTCAGTTTAACTAAGTATTAAAAAAAACAACTTCAACAAATCAGTACAGCATCTGTTAGAGATTCTGAATTTTAGGAAATAATATTATGATTATGGATCATTTCTTATTATTTTCCTCAGTCTTTTTCTCTGCCATTAAAATGTCCAAACCTGAATGTCTTTGACCTCAGAAATATTTGCTTTTGGCTTCTAAATCAGATTTGTGCTGCAATAAGAGTCGATTCAAATGGCTAAAAACATGATTATTGTAAAAAAGCTCTTTAAACTTTTCACCTTTTGTCAAGTTACAACTTCAACCTTTAATGTGCTGTTTGTACAAACTGCATCTAAAATGGATGATTTTAAGGTTTTCATCACTTTGGAGTTTCATGCTTTGATTCATTAAAACTGGAGGATTTTATGCTATTTTCCAGCCTTTCATTTGATTTCTTAAAGCTCCCACACATTCAGACTCTGTGCACAAATGAGATTTCATAGTGAAGTGTAGTGATTGTATATATTCACTGCAAAATCACAATATCTTATCAAGTAATTTTGGTCTAGTTTCTGGTTAAATTATCTTCGTACACTTGAAATAAGGCAACTCACAAGTATCTTTTCAGCAAGATATAAGAGCTTGTTTCGAGTCATTTATTTCAAATTTTGTGATGCAAAAGTACTTGTTCCATCGGCAAATGATTTCACTTATAACAAAACATTTCCCCCAATATTAGAAGTGGATCTAGAACCATCAATGTTAAAGAATCATTCACTCAAAACAAGCTCTTATATCTTACTGAACAGGTACTTGTAAGTGCTGCATCTGCATAAGTTTTAGTGTTTTTGCAAAGTTTCTTGTGCCAAATGGATAAAAGCAGGTTTTATGAGCTAGTTGGACCGGTTCTTCTCCTCCAGAGCTCTGCAGACCTGCAGTCCATGCAGCTCTTTGAGCTGACTCTCAACCTTATCAGCTTAGTGTTGCATACAAAAAGGCTTGATAAGAACTGCTCTGTGAAACCGAGTGTTGTTTAAGCAGTTTTTAGCATTGATGACATAAGACACTAACTTTGCTTGGACAACGAAGCAGAGAGGATGACCCAGTCCTGCTTCGGTGGCCGACGGCGTCCATGTCAGGCTGAAGTTTCCTGATCCTGATGAACTCTTGGTAAACCCGCGCGGCCCGCTGAACAGGAGCTCAGTGGTCCTTTAAGGAGAGACACAGTTTGTTAGATTGATGTTTCCAAAACTTGCCCACCTGATGCGCATGACAGAATCCCAGAGAGCAACAGATGCGAATTCAATGTTGCGTTATGGTCAAAAAGGTCGATCGATTAATGATTGATGGTGGATCAACCGTCGAACAATCATCCAATTCTAGCCAATTAGCTCATGTTGTTTTATTTTTGAAAACTAATGACTGAAATCCCAACGTCTAATCAACATCTAATCAATGTCGAATCAACTTTGAATGCTGTTTTTCAAGCGTTTAATCACTGGACCAGAGTTTATCACGTTTTAAATTAGGCACTACATGCTGAAATGAACCAATACTGATTCAATATAAAATCAACACAAATGTACATTTATATCCAAGTTTAGATGGTGGTTCAATCAACTTTGATATAGCATCAGTTAACTCAACGTCACCAAACACTTTTTGCGTAATCTAAACGTTCGGCTTCAACATGGCTTCCATATTCCTGCCTGACCGTATTTCAACATTTACTCACTCAATGATTGTTCATCGTTATCATATCAAATCCAGAAGGTCATTTATTTCAGCTCTTTCACTGTCTATATCCAGGATAAAAAAAAAAGATATGTAACATTTCAGGAGACTCCATTTCCTGAAAAGTTAACTTTATGAAGTTTCTGTGTTGATCACTCACTCAGCCTGAGTCGCTTCTGCTCTGACGCTGATTTCCACAGCCTGGTTAACGTTGGTGTAGATCTGAGCTCCATGTTCTGGTGTTGGAGGCAGAAACCTGGGCAGATATTCACCTTCTGTGCAGGAAGGAGCTGCAGGATCCACTGGAAGAAAATAACAAGGAAACAAATGAATTCAAGGTGAAAGGAACTGGTCGGTCACTAATTCAAACAAACTCCAGCTGTTAGTTGGAAGGAGAATATTTCATATAATCAGAAATGTCTCTGGCTCATCGGTGGTTAAAATGAGTTTGGTAACATCACTTCATCTGTGAAAAGTGTGATTCTCTGCCTTAATTTGCAACCTGCAGTTGATATTTCATATGTTTACCAACAGATCTAACATATTCAGCTAAATTAAAGTTATAATTCATTCTGTGGTTCAAAACAAGCTCAAACTCTGCAGCTGTACCTCTGAATACAAACTGGACAGGCATGATGCTGATGGAGTCGCTGGGAGTTTTCAGCTCTTGTGAACCAAAGCTATTAGTCAGAGTGACGTTCTGTCTGGGAAAATCCTCCACCACCATCTGAACCGCATACGGACCTTCAGCGCTGCTGTTGGTGGGACTGAATGAGAGAGAACAAGACTGGAAGAGAACAGGAAGGAGAAGGAAAAGGTCCAAATTAGAGATTGTCTTTTTATTTAAACTCAGATACAACAAAACATGAGAGTGTTACTCTGGGATCATTCATCAGTACATGAAAACTTTTGTTCACAGACTAATCAAACTGCATCTCCCAGCATTCGTTAGCGCTGGAGAAATCAAGCGCCTCTTTGGAGACCCACATGCACCTGGTTCACATTTTTCTTCTGACCTCCTGGCCGGGAAAGACGACTCTTTCAAACCTTCAAAGTGTGAAATGGAGGACATTTATATGCTGTCTGTGTGACCAGATTTATCATTTTTGCCAAATCTCTGAACGTCGTTTGATCAGAGCGACTGAGATCAACACGCAGTAAAGATCGTTTTAAAGTGTCTGGGCTGAAATAAGCAGCTAAATAAGATGATTTATTCAGAAATTATATTCATTCCTTTTGTCTTTTTTAGCAGTCGGTCGTGTCAGCAGTTAGAGGAAGAGGGTGTTTGCAGGATATTCCAGTTTAAATATGGCCTGTTTTGTTAGTTTTCAGGCCTAAGCAGAGTTGGGTATTAACTAGTTATATTTACTTGAGTGTCTTTTTGAGAAAACATATTTTTTACGATGCTGTACTTCATTAATTTTATTTTGCAGTATTGCTTCTCTTACTTGAGTAAAATTTCTGGATTTTCTACCCACTGGACGAAAAACACACATGTTTTAACCAAAAATTCACCAGACACAGACACACACCTGCAGTGTTTGTTAAAATTTTATCAGTTCTTTATTTAAAATAAAAAAAAAAAAAACTGCTTCGGGAAAAAAAAATATTTTGTCTGATTTTGTAATTATTTTATAATTATCTTATTTATGTGAGTCATTTCAGTTTTTAAAATACCAACATTTCCACACAACTTTGTATTAAATTTTTTAAAAAGTAAGAAAATCCAGACTAATTAGTGTTAAACTTAATATTTACCAGTGAGACGTTGAGGACAGACGGAGCAGTGCAGGTGAAACACTCTGATCCGGCTGCATATCTGCATCTGACGTCGTCTCCATCCGGGTCCGAGACCAACAGGTTGATGTTTCTCTGACAGTTTGAAGGAACTCTGAGGGGAAAAAAGAGACATTTCAACAAAACCGGAAACAGAATAGCCAAAAAATTTACTTAAGTAAAAAAGTATTTGGTAAAAAGTTTACTCAGGAACTGAGTGACTGATCACATTATCAATCATGTAATATTTAAAAAGCACATCATCAGATAAACGAAAGTATAAAGGTAAGTGGAAATATTGGTGTTTTAAGGATGAAAATGACAGAGCAACAAAAAAAAAACAGGTAAACGTAAAATTCTCTAAATCAGTTTCTTTCACTTAAACTGATGAAACTTTAACAAAAAACTGCAGATGTGTGTTTCTGGTGAATCTTTGGTTAAAACATGTTTGTTTTTCATTCAGTGGGTTAAAAAAATCCATAAACTTTACTGAAGCAAGAGCAGAAACGCTTCATAATAAAATTACTCCAGTACAGTATTGTGAAAATACTCCTAAAAGTATTTTTTTTCAAAATAGTTACTCCTGAAAATGTTTTTGAGTAGCTACTACCAACTCTATACAACATGTTACATGACCACGTCTCCACCCGTCTCTCATGGATTTGTTTCACAGGTTAAACCATTCTGACTGGTTCTTCAGGGTTTATCTTTCCAAGCCACTTTGTTTCTAATCTGTTTTCTTAAAAAATGTCTGAGTTTAGTTTTCTCTAATGATGAACTCTCTCCTCAGAACATAATCAAATGTATTTTATTCCGATTTATCTGATCAGCGGCTTTGAATAGAAACACTTTGAAACAAAACCATCAGCATCCAATTAAAAAAAATATAAACGTTTGCGACTGATCTTGTGTTTTTGTGACAATAATCATCTTGTCTTCATGTAACTCTAGTTTCTTCTTCAGGATGACCGATTCACAGAATTTCATCTGCCAACGCTGATAAAGATTATGAAGCAAATTATTAAAAATATTCATTTAATATCAGTATTTAGCTGCCTGTAAAATGCTCTGTTTTTAATTTATGAAAACATTACAGGTGATAAACAGAATTACCTGACTAGAGGGAGGATGGTGGTCCGGGGCGATGAGTTGGGTCTGCCGATGTCAGACCGGCTTCTCAAGTCAAACCGTAAAAACGCTTGCGATAAGACAATCCCGTTTCTGTTTTCCGTCCAGGCTGAAGTGCTAACCCTGCAGAGGACGATATTTAAATGTTCTGAAACGTTACAGAAATGTGATGCAGAAACACCAACAAGACAGAAGCTTTTTATATTATTCTGAAACAAAAACTGAAAAACCCAAATTATCCCAGCTGATGAAGTTGTCTTGTTGGTGTTTAGGACTAGATTGCAATCCGAATGAAATAAATAATATTTCCATTTAAAGTCGAAGTGGACTTACGGTTGATCTAATGTAGATAGGTATGGATAATAGAAAGTGTCAGCATATCCTTTCTGACACCATTCACCTCCGAGTTCATCGACTGGATAAGTTGGACCAGAACAGAATCCACTGCAAGTCTGAGTGTCGAACTCTTCACAGGAGCTGAAGCTCAGCTTAAAGTCGTAGGGTACCTGCGGGTTTACAGAGAAGAGTTGGTAAATGCGTCTTTTTTCCTGGAAAAAACTAAAACAATATTTATAAAGAAGCTCAACTCACTGAGTATCCTCCTGGCTGACCGCCTCCAAAAGCGTAGTTGAAGACAAAACCATAATAAGAAGCCTGAGCTCCGCTGATTAACAGCAGCAGCAGCAGCGGCACAGACGGCAACATGTTGACAGAGTGATAACCTGCAGAGTAAAACTGAAAGTTATCAGAGACAAATGAAGTTAAACTTAGACAGACAGTGTCTGGTTCACACCCTCTGCACCATTCAACAACGGTCTAATGGTATGCTTTAGCATAATGGACCAGGATTTGACCTGGTATGAGGAAAATGAGGGCAGACAGATTACATTCAAAACGCTAAGAGTGAATTGATGCGTAACGTAGCTGGAAAAGTCACAGTTTGCTTTGAAATGGGAATTCATTAAGAGAAGAGATTTGCTCACA
Organism: Girardinus metallicus; assembly: GCA_903067095.1. Lineage (NCBI taxonomy): Eukaryota > Metazoa > Chordata > Actinopteri > Cyprinodontiformes > Poeciliidae > Girardinus > Girardinus metallicus. The sequence goes on from CAEGAE010039754.1 coordinate 33,059, forward strand.
GATTTTATCTGTGAGCAAAATTCAAAACAAGCATCTTAGATTCACAGTGAAACAGGTAAATACTTAGCAGCATCCATTAAAACCACAGAGCAGCTTCCTCTGCTGCATAACACAATGTTTATATCATTAAAACCATGAATTCAAAGAATTAACTGAGACAACTTCAGAGTAAGTTAAATTTAATTTATTACAAACATTTATTTAAAACACACTCATATATTTAACACATTTTATAAAAAAAAGTTCATTCAAAATTAAAGCGTTTGTGTTACAAATTTGTAAATCTAAATAATTTCAGTCAAGAAAGTCGGGGGGGAAGTGAAAATATACCTTCTAATAATCAGACAGCAGGGGGCGCTGCTGAAGCAACTGTTTCAGTCGCTTTTATTCAGGATGTTTTTAGATGGATGGCATAGAGACCTTTAACCTCTTCAGTCTGTGTTAAATAAAATACTAAAACCTGCAGCCGATGTCATCAAGAGAAAAGAAGAAGAAAGAGTTTTTATATAATTCTACGAAGAGCAGAAAACTTTTATTTTCTCAAGGATTTAGGGACCTAAAATGACTTGAAATATGTTTGGCTAGACAACCAAGATTTTATCCAAAAACTGTCTCTTAGAAGACTTGATGCTACTAATGGGTATCATGCAATTTTATTCTGTTTTCATTCGTTGATAAACAGACCATAAATAATATGAATCAGAACATTCTGACTTAACAGGATGATGAGAGATTGAAAAATATTTCAAACCAAGTTTTCCTCCATGGAAATCAACCAGGATAAAGAAGTCACTGTTTTCTTTTCCAGTCTTTACAGATAAAAGGAAGCAAAGCAAAAACATTCCCTGTTATACATAATTAATATACATCTTCATTACTTATTAATAAGTGTAGAACATTATATGATATTAAGATCGATAAAAACCCCACAGGCATAAATGTTACACATGAAGACGGTAATAAATAAATACCAAAGCCTCAGTAAATACCCGCCTTAATAAATAGTTCATATTTATTTTATTTACATTTTCTTCTGTCCGTTATCTCATTATCAATAACTGATGAACAATTATAGTGTCTTTATGAAATTATTTGTATTTTATAAAGATTTTCACACAGAAATAAAAATTCTCTCTACTATTTCTGCTTATTGTCATAACCAGGTTTAGTCCCACTGCCTATAACAACCATTAGTCCCTAAATTTAAAACAGATAAACCCAGTTATATTGTACTGGGTTTATCTGTAACCCAGTTTATCTGTAACTACAAATCAATCTGCAGGGATCAGATTCATTCTCATTTTCAGCCACTAGGGGGCGCCTGGTTCTTAACCTGCACTGAACCGTCGCTCCGCAGGCGGACCTTTATGTCTGCAGGCAGCCCTTGTCTGATCAGTTCATCTTTAATCTGCAGAAGAAAACATGAGATGAAAGTGAGATTCAGTCAGTGGTGAATTATAAAATATACTGAACAGAATCTCATTAACATTAAAAACAAAAACAGCAGAATTTGAGTGAAATGGGTTTGGATTAAACTCAGGTTGTAAAGGTTTGTGTTAAAGTCCAGGACATTACTGACCGCTTTCTCAATTTCATCTTTGTCTTTCAGCGTAGTGGAGATCTTCAGCTTCAGAACCGTAAGACGAGCTGGAAGAACAAAGATCAACATGGCAGAAAGAACCACTTCCTGTTACTCCTGTTTTCATCCTACTTACATGTTTTGGGAGGAGGACTTGCAGTTGCCATGGAGGGTACTGGGACAACAACAGCAGAAACATCATGAGTTCAGAAAATAAAACGTAAGATAAAATCAATGATCAAAAAGAAAGAATTGACTCACTGTTTCCAACCCTCACAATGACACAGCGAAGCTCAGACTGGTAGACAGAACTGGAGTTACTGTGGAGGTAATTTAGCACCAGAACTTTAATATTAAACTCTTTTTGAATGGCGATTAAATAATGTTACAAATAACCATAAAGGGTACATGCAAAATCAACTTTTTTAGTCCTTAAATAATTTTTGTGTGTACTTTGAGTGTCTAGGCGTGCAAAAAATGTAATGTATTCTCTTCTTGTGCTGCATACATATTTTTATATTTGTTATGGGTTATATTTTTCAGTCTGTTAATTTTGCTCTATTGCCTTTAACACCACATTTGTAATGGAACTGCTAAACAAGGTCATGACTTCCAACTAATCAGTTCTATGAATCCGCCATTTTTTTCCACACATTGATTTTGTAGTCCAAGTTCAGTTATGTCAAAGTTGCGAGTAAACAAGTCAAAATATTCCATTCTAGAGTGAATTAACGTAGAGGACTCCTTACATTTCCTCACAGCATCAGAACCTCTTCAAATCTCTGATTATATTTTCTTTTTCTCTGTAAAGTTTGTTTTTGGAGCTTTTACGGATCACCGCTTCATCAACTTTCACCAGAATCATTTTCAGAAAGACATTTTCTATCACTGAAGATGAAAATAATTTTTTTTCTTTTGTACTTAAGTGCATTTCAAAAGGTGTACTTTATACTTCTCCTTGAGTAAAGGAGTTACTATTATCAGTCGTTTGTTGGATAAGTATCTGTACTTCTTATGTAGAGACTGTGGAGACTTCTTTTCAGATCAGATACTGACTTTGCCTGGACAACAAAACAGATGGGATGGCTTTCTTCATCATCAATGTCAGACGGCGTCCATCTCAGGGTGAAATATCCTGAACCAGATGAACTCTTGGTCATGTTGAACGGTCCGCTGAACAGGAGCTCAGTGATCCTTTAACACACAGCAGACACATCATTTTGGTTATATGTGCCAAATGCCCTGAAAACATCTGTTATGAAGTGATTATCAAAATGCTCTAATTCATGTCCAGGTTTCATGTGTTTTGTACCAGTTGGAGTCATTGTGTTATTTTAACACAATAAAGATCAAACTTCAGATTTTCACTTTGAATTATTTAGAAGCTTACCTCTGATTATAAACCATATTTATTTTCTACTCACTGAGACGCCGTCGCCGCTGCTCTGATGCTGATTTCTATCGTCTCATTAACGTCTGTGAAGAACTGAGCTCCATGTTCAGGAGTTGGAGGCAGAAACCTGGACAGATATTCACCTGCTGTGCAGGACGGAGCTGCAGGATCTACTGGAGCAACGCAGGGAAAAAAAAACTAATTCAGATGAAGTAATGAAACACGCTGAGCTTGGCTTGTACACTAAACAAATAAAACGCTACTTCTCAAACAGTGGGATGCGCCACTCCAGGAGGTTGTGGTGAGGTGGCAGCGGGTTCGTGAGCATCATATCTATGGGCGCCACAAAAACAGGACTTTATAATTGTCCTCTTTATTCACGCCTGAGTGATAAACAAGCCTCCGGTCACTAGGTGGCAGCAGTGTTCAAATTAATCAACAGGCTGCCTGTAGTAGAGGTAGTCTACACTGAAATACTGATGTAAACAGAGCTGACAATGCATGTGAATGTTTTGAAATATATCTATGCCCAGATGGAGAAGTTTGTGAAAGTGAAAGGAAAAACCACGGCAAAGGTCAATAAAGGAAGTATGACGGAGTTTTAGGGCCAGACTAATAGATTTTATTTTGACTACAAGAACAAAGTGATATTACGAGAATAGATATACTACAAAGTCGTTAAAAGACGAGAAAAAACTGAATTTAAGAAAGAAAAAATCTTTGATAGAGTGATCAAGATCAGATTTGATTCTGATTTGTTAAACGATAAAATATTTATTTGTAAAACCAATTCCAACAATAATTTCACAAGACATTAAGTATTCCTGATTTTAGCACAGTGTGGTATATAGAATTGTCATAAAATTTAAACTTTATTCTCGTATCGTTACAACTTTACGATCTATTAAGAGAATATTTAAAAATGTAAAATTTCTGTATAATTGTAAAATGCCATGGTTTTAATTTGTCCCAAGAGTCAATAAATTTTTTCGAAATACAGAAAAAAATCATTACAACTTTACTACCACATTTAAAACAAATTAGCAAAAAAAAAAAAAGGAAAGAAAAAACACTTAGTCTGGCAATATTCTGTCATAAGTAACTGTAGCTCTCAGAAAAAGGTCAGAACATAGTCAAAGCCTATTTACTGTGAACATAAAATGTTATGGGCATTTCATTTCTTCTGACATGCTTGGATATAAGCAAATTTTTCACAAAACATATTTAAAACTATATATCTTTTGAAAAATAAGCTGGAAACTTGACAAATAATAAATTTTTACAATTTCAAGAAGTTGTACTGTAAAAATTTACACCCCAGTTGATCATTTGTACTTTTTCTCTGTTGAGATTCCCACAGACTGAGCAGTCTGGATTAAATGACTGAGTTGATAAACTGAACTTGGAAATTGTTTAGAAACTTAAGCCTGATGTCCTTTAATAGTCTTTAGTTATTGATTAAGTTTAAACAGAAAATTATTGGATATTACATTTATTGAAGCCAGTGTTGCTCTTTGTGATATAAAACAAACTGATTGAAACATGAAATCAAACCTTTGAAAACAAACTGGACAGAGATTTGGCTCATGAAGTTACTGGGGCTCCATGAAGACGTTGAACCATCGTAACGGGTCATATTGATGTTCTGTCTGGGAAAATCCTCCATCACCAGCTGAACTGCATATGAACCTTCATTGCTGCTGTTGGTTGGACTGAATGAAAGAGAACAAGGCTGCAAGAGGAGAGAGAGAAACACATTAACTATATTTAATGTTCTCTGTTATGGATTTATGTTGTTTTTGTTCATTCCAACAATATTTATTTTTATTTAAAAAGGTGTTAAATAAGAACACCTTGGTAAAGTGTGTTTTTACTTAAAACACACATTAAATAAAAACACATTATAGTAGTGAAGAAACAGAGTAATGTTTCATCATTAGTCATTTATAGTCAGTTAAATAATCAGTAAATTTTGTATTTATTCCATATGATAATATGTAATAAATACATATTATTTATTACATATGTATTTTCTATCACATTCCTGTAAACTGACACCAACATTTATTACTCACTGATGAGAGACTGAGGACAGACGGAGGTGTGCAGGTGTAGCACTCATTGCTGGGATTGGATCCATATCTGCATTTAACATTATCTCCATCAGGGTCAAAGGTCAACAAGTTAATATTCCTCTGACAGTTTGAGGGAACTCTGAGAGAAACAGAAAACAAACAATCTGCATTATGGTTAGGCTTAAAAAGAAAAAGAAACTTGGTATCAAACTATAGTTTATGTTCAACAAAAGACACCAAATGTTTCCAGATACTTGTAAACATCATATAAAATTCCTGAATTACCTCACAACAGGGATGATGCTGGTCTGTGGTGATGAATTTGGTCTGTTGATGTCGGATCGTTTTCTCAGCTCATATAGTATCTGAAGTCGTCCAGTTGAAACGCCGTTTCTGCTGTTTATCCAGTTTCCAGTATCCCATCTTTAATAGAAGATGGTGGGAAGATTTCTGATGTTACTCAGAGTTACAGAACAGCAAACCAGAAAACTGACAGGAGATTTAATTGTTTAAAAAACTGAAGTTAAGCAGGAATTTAGTCACTTATTGATAAGTGAAAATTGTTAGATATTTTTTGTGTGATGTTGCGCTTCAGTCACCTATTAGCGTATTGGTTGAAAATCCATTGTGCGAGCTTCTCTCTATAATCTCTCAGACACCATTCACCGCTGCTTTCATCAATCTTCTTAGTACAACACCACAATGACACAATCTCCGCACATGAGCTGTTGCCAAACTTAAAGCGACGCACAACCTGCAGATTTAAAGTGAAGAGGTGTTGGACACAATACGATTCTTTTAAAAAAGGAAAATGAAAGAAACTTCAAAGAGTCTGAACTTACTGTAAATCTGTCTCCTTGCACATCTTTAGTGGTGTGGGAAAGTACAGCACCAGTATAACCAGCTTCTGTCCAGCTGACCGTCATCATTATCAGCAGCAGCACAGAGAGCCACATGGTGAACAAATCGGTTCTGCTAAACGAAGATCGGATCATCAGGTAACCTTTGTGGCGGCTGCTGTCGTAAGATGCTTTGACTATGCAAACGCCTGAAGACCGGAGACGACAACGTCACGCTTTCTAAATATTTAAAAGAGTTTGTAGGAGTGAGCTGCCATTTGTTTAGTTTAGGAAAGTCAACTTTTGTCATTTGGTTTATTTACCTTCAAATCATAAGTCTTGGTTAATTTTATAATTTCTTTTGTTTGTAATTTTTGGCATTATAGCTCACTGTACTGTAAAGTTAGTCAGGAATTTAAAATGAACGAGTTCAAAGACATGAAAGCAGGAAAATGTGAGCTTTTCTGTTTGTTTCTCTTTAGAGTTTTGCTGCAGAGATTTGGATCAAGTGACAGAGATAATATTTTATTGCGTGTTAGAATTACCTTAGAAAGGAAATGAAAACACTAAAACCTCATTTCTTACATGTTTGCATGTAACAGTAAGTTATAATGTGTTTAATGACTAATTACCTGAAGTGAACTAACTTTGTGCACACTAACTTTGTGTTTATTTAAATTATTGATGTAAATGTTGAGCATTGTGGTAGCTCTCATTGTTTGCTTTGCAAATAGCTAATTAGCATACTGCTAGTCCATACTGAGTTGCATCTTGCATGGTAACATGGCAGCCTGGGCTGGGTTTTCTTTAAGGTCGTGAACTCAAATAGGGGATGTTAAAGTTGCCATCAGTGAAATAAACCAGCAACGCCACCCGGAATAAAACTCCAGGGACATTGGATTGTAATAAGGACACAGGTCATTTCAGCTGCAAGAAAGAGACAAGATTCGAAAGGTTCTACAAAATGTATTAAATTTCAATATTTAAAAGCACTTTGCGATTGGCAATATCCTAAAAACAGAATGGTTAAGACACGGTGAATTAATAAAATAGTTGGTTGAAATAAAATATTTAAATCTCAACGGAGAATGAGGCTTACCAGTGGGGGAAGTCAGGAGGGAAAGGAGGTCACTCTGGACACGACAAAAACGCCGCAAACAAGGAAAAGTGCTCCAATAAAATAAACACACAAAACAAGGCACCGCCACCACAGGAGCCTCACTCCCTGAAAGCAATAAGCAAAAGAAAACAACCTGAATAAAACACAATGTCAATAAATATAATATTGTTCATTTAAGTGGTGCAGCCAGCAGGGGAAGGCCCGAGTTGATGTTTTAAGATGTTTTCCATAGGCAAAACAGCAAAATCAGGAGCAGCAGAATATTTAGTTAACAGCTGACAAAGTTAATCAGGAGCCTGGTCATATTCATCCCACCTGCTGACTTTACAGTGTACTGCCTACCTGCGAACTGGTAGGTTACGGCACCGCCGTACGAGCAGATCAAGAAATAAAATCAGGTTTTGCAGCTGCAACAGAGAACGGTGTTAGCTGCTGTTGTCGCAGGTGTCTGCTTGCCTCTCGTGAGAGGAAAGTTAAAACCTGATCCAGCTACAGCCCACAGCAGATTTCATGGAGAATCTTTTAAGATGGATTATTTGAGAAGACACGCCTGAATTCTCGCAGCCTACATCCGAACGTCACAACGCTTCTTCAGTCGATATGTTCATTCCTAGCAGACGGAGTTAAATTAGCTCCTACAGACCTCTTTGGCTAATGGCTGCTCTTCTAGAGTCAAGCTCAGTTTTACTGACTTGGACAATGAGTAACATGATTTATTACCTAAAGCCACCGATCAACACCTGTTCCACCTTCCTCTCCCCAGAATCACGCACCATTGCTCCTTCATGGCCGCTAAAGAGGCGACACAGTAATTGAATGTCCACAACCTCCTAGATTTTTCTTTGTGCTAAACATTTATTAGTTAGCGTTGGTTTGCAAGGGTCAGTACAGCTTAATTCAGTAGCAGATTTAATCAAATAAAAAAATAATCAGTCATCTTTATCTAACCTTTCTTTCCCTTACGCTGACACTGAGAACTGAAAAGAAAGCTTTGAGCGACTGAGTATGGAACCGGCCTGATGATGAAGAGGTTCCAGCAGGAGGAGGCTGATCAATGAAGGCAGGCGTCCCTGCGGCTCCGATGAGCTTTTTCCTTGGTGTGGATGCTGAGACCTCAGCATTCAGGTGTGGAAGAGTCCTGATTTAGAACTGCAGGTTCTTTATGCTAAATGAAGAACTTCGTCTCTGTCCTTTGTCTTTGCCTTTGGGGTCTGAACTCAGATGATGAGCGAAGTGCCATTTGTTCTTCCACATGTTCTGATGCAGCTGCACAGTCATGGAGTTGGTAACGCTGTTGCCTTCAAGGCCCGGGGTCTTTCTGCATGGAGTTTGCATGTTTTCCCTGTGCATGGTGGGTTCTCTCCGGGTACTCCGGCTTCCTCCACAACCCAAAATCATGACTGTCAGGTTGATTGGTCTGTATAAATTCTCCCTAGTTGTGTGTGTGTGTGTGTTTGCATGGTTGTTTGTCCTGCCTGCCTCTGTGTTGCCCTGCGACACACTGATGACCTGTCCAGGTTGACCCCGCCTCTGAAAATGGATGGATAGATGTTGTGGGAGCTGGGGACAGTCTTCAGCTCGTCTCTCCTTCAGCTGAAGAGTTCTTTGTCCATCTCGATCTTGATTCGAATCTGTCTGGAGAAACCAGGGCCTTTTCAAAGGTCACACTCCGTCCCTTCGCCTGCACATTCAGGCCATTTCTTAACAGTCTGAGTTGTACGTCCATCTGTTTCCTGTACAACGTGGCTAATCTTTTGTGCTGGGAACCTGCATCTCATGTTCCAGTCAGTCACCTTTGCTTTCCTTTCAGTTCTCCTTTTTCCCTACTATCTACCTCCAACACATCATCAGTGCAGTTACACATTTTACATCATTTCAGGTTCATTGTCAAAATCACATCTATAACCTCTTTAGCATTAGAACAGTATTAGTACAAGTATATTGCATTGGTCTTATTCAATTACTCAAAGTGATAGAGATTTATTGAAATGTACAAGAAGTAAAAACAGACAAACCCAGTCATAATTTACTGCATGGATCACATTCATTCTCATTTGTAGCCTCTAGGGGGCGCCTGGTTCTTAACCTGCACTGAACCGTCGCTCCGCAGGCGGACCTTTATGTCTGCAGGCAGCCCTTGTCCGATCAGTTCATCTTTAATCTGCAGAAGAAAACATGGGATGAATGTGAGATTCAGTCAGTGGTGAATTATAAAATATACTGAACAGAATCTGATTAACATTGAAAACATCAACAGCAGAATTTAACTGCATCACTGCAGGTGATCACTTTGGGTTATGATTTGACATTTGAGGTAAATTAGTTTGGGCTGAACTCAAAGTGCAGGACATTACTGACCGCTTTCTCCATTTCATCTTTATTGTCTTTCAGTGGCAGCGTAGTGGAGACCTTCAGCTTCAGAACCGTAAGACGAGCTGGAAGAACAAGAGATCAACATGGCAGAAAGAACCACTTCCTGTTACTTTCACGCCTCTTCTCATTCTACTTACATGTTATGGGAGGAGGACTTGGAGTTGTGAGAAGGACGGTTGTTACATTAACAGTGGTTGAATTCAAAGCTGTTGCTATTGTAACAGAAACATGAGTTCAGGACATAAAAAGTAAAAAAAATAAATCAAAGATGAAAAAAAAAATGATTGACTCTCCGTCCTACTTACATGTATTAGGAATTGTTGTCAAAGGGACGGTCGTTGCAACAGCAGTTGTTGAAGTCACATCTGGTGCAGAGAAAACAACAGCAGAAACAGGAAGTTCAGGAAATAAAAAAAGTAAAATCAAATCAATAATCAAAATGAAATATTGACTTACCATTTCTAACCGTCACAATGACACATGGAAGCTCAGACTGGTAGACAGAGCTGGAGGCACTGTGGGAATAATTTAGCACAAAAGTTTTAATATTGAGCTCTTTTTGAAATGAGCATCAAATAATATTTGAAATAACCTTACAGGTCAGATAATAAACAGCAGTTGTACATCTTGTGTTTATCTATATACAGTAAAGGGAAAAACTTTCATTTTTACATTTGTTTATGCCAGACTGGTTTGAGCTGATGGTGGTTATGGCAGCACCAACTCACATAACCACTCGTTGCAACCGAGGTATGCAGAAGAGCATCTCTGAACGCACAACACATCGAACCTTGAGGTGGGTGGGCCACACCGGGAGCCACTCCTGTCAGCGTTCAGATGGTCGAACCAGAATTTGGTGTCAACAACATGAAGGCGTGGATCCATCCTGGCTTGTATCCATCCTGCCTGCAGTGGTGGTGGTGTAATGGTGTGGGGGATATTTTCCTGGCTCATTAGTATCAATACTCAACCTACCTGAGTATTGTTGCTGACCATGTCCACCCCTTTATGGCCACAGTTTAACCATCTTCAGCTGGATACTTCCGGCAGGACAATGCGCCATGTCATAAAGCGCCAGTCAACTCAAGCTGAATTTTATTTTTCTTGGGAAAGTCCATTTTTGGAGCTCTTATGGGCCACTGCTTCAGCAACCTCCACCAGTATCAAAAGTCATTTTCTATCACTGATGGTGAAAATGATTTTTTTTTTTTTACTTTTGTACCTAAGTATATTTCAGAACCTGTACTTTTTTTATTTTTACTACAGTAAAGGAATTATTATTGTCAGTGTGTTTTCACATAAGTGTTTATACTTTCCAAGTCAAAAATGTGAGCATTTTTCACACGTCTGATCAGATCAGATACTGACTTTGCCTGGACAGCAAAACAGATGGGATGGCTTTCTTCTTCATCATCAATGGCGGACGGCGTCCATGTCAGGGTGAAATATCCTGAACCAGATGAACTCTTGGCCACGTTGACCGGTCCGCTGAACAGGAGTTCAGTGATCCTTTAACGCACAGGAGACACATCAGTCTGTTTGGTTATACGTGCAAAATCTCCTCAAACTAACCTTAAATATTATCTTCAAAATGCTCCAACAGACAAATTCAAGTTCGTCTAGGTCAGGGGTCACCAACCTTTTTGAGACTGGGGGCTACTTCATGGGTACAGAGCAACACGAAAGGCTGCTTGTTTGATACAGACATGAAATGTCATGGCTCAACCTTTATAACAATATTACATTTACATATATATGATTAGATGCTGCCTGATCGTATTAATGTGAAGGACTACTCACAATAGTTAGAATGATCTGCCATGGCAGATGTGGTTAATCGGTTGTTTGTACCTTGAGATTTTCCTCAAAGTAAAAAAGAAAAGAATAGTTATGGTATTTTTTATTATCTAACCCTCTTTATTATTAACAAAATAATGGAGAAAAAAAATCTTTTGTGTCAAAACCTCTTGTAAATAGTACACATCTGTGGGGGTCAAAGGGCACGCCAAAGCCCAAAGGTTATTGGTCAGTTTACTTTTGCTTATTTAGTGGCTTGGCGTTTTTTTTGTAAGCTAAAAATGAATGAGCGGAGTTTGAACCATCCCTCAGTTTGGATCGTTTGGAGCTTTTTGCTATGTGTGCGGTTCTGGCGGGTCGCCGGTTTAACAGCTTCTTTTCACAAACTGAAGAGCTGACAGGCCACCTGGTTGGCCGACTGTGGCATCTGCCGCTCTCCTCCTGTTGCTTCACCTTCTCCTCCTCTGGAAGTCTCAGATACACCACCTGAACCTGGGAGCCTCCATCCTCCTTCTATGGATGGGTAGGCGTTGCTTCTATGTCTTTATTATTTAGCATTTGTATGTCGGAGGGTACGCACAAAACTCTCACTGCACCTAACCTGCAAGAGCCCAACACGCATCGTGTGTGTGGCACAAAACCAGCACAAACCTGAACCACGTAAATATGGGCCACATGCATGTAATGCCCACAGCAGTCCTATTTTTTATTATTATTATATTTTTTACAAATTACTTGATACGTTAAGAAATTTATTTTAAGCATTTTATAATTTAATTTTATTTAAATTCATCATATAAACAAATGTTATTACTTCAACATATAAACATGTAATTAAATAAGTTTTTTTGTCAGCGCTCCCTGGTGCTATTTCTAGAACTCGCTCTGCGGGCGACCAGGTGTCCGAGGGGACCGTGTTGTTGACTCCTGGTCTAGATTATCCATTCAGGTTTTTATGTTGCTGCAAATTTGATCTTCATCACAACAGTAAAGATCAAATTTCAGATTTTCACTTTGAATTACTTAGGTGTTTACCTCTGATTAGAAACAATATTTGTTTTCTACTCACTGAGACTTCGTCGCCGCTGCTCTGATGCTGATTTCTATCGTCTCATTAACGTTAATGAAGAACTGAGCTCCATGTTCAGGAGTTGGAGGCAGAAACCTGGGCAGATATTCACCTGCTGTGCAGGACGGAGCTGCAGGATCCACTGGAGCAACGCAGGGAAAATAATTCAGATGAACTAATGAAACTCATTAAAATGGTTTGTCTAGATGAACAAGTGGACATTTAGTTTAAAAGATAAATTCAGTAAAGTTACATGAGAGTCTCTATAAGAGATGGTCTTCTTGTGTTACATTTCTGTATTCAGAAATTTAAAAGTCTAATGTTCTTTAATAATCTTTAGTTATTGATCATCTTTAAACAGACAATTATTGGATATTACATTTATTGACTCCAGTGTTTCTCTTTGTTATATAAAACAAACTGATTGAAACATGAAATCAAACCTTTGAAAACAAACTGGACAGGGATTTGGCTCATGTAGTTACTGGGACTACATGAAAACATGTAACCATCGTAACGGGTCAGAGTGATGGTCTGTCTGGGAAAATCCTCCATCATCAGCTGAACTGCATATGAACCTTCATCACTGCTGCTGGTTGGACTGAATGAAAGAGAACAAGGCTGCAAGAGGAGAGAGAGAGAAACACATTAACTATGTTTAATGTTCTCTGTTATGGATTTATGCTGTTTTTGTTCATACCAATAATATTTATTATTATCTAAAAAAGTTTCAGAGTAATGTTTCATCTTTAGAGATTTATAGTCAGTTAAATAATCAGTAAATTTTCCTTAATTACCTTTGAACATTATGCATTCCTGTAAACTGACACCAACATTTATTACTCACTGATGAGAGACTGAGGACAGACGGAGGTGT
>CAEGAE010039759.1:0-37358 GCA_903067095.1 Girardinus metallicus
AGAACATGCAAACTCCGTGCAGAAAGACCCCGGGCCGGGAATCGAACCCAGAACCTTCTTGCTGCAAGGCAACAGCTCTACCAACTGCGCCACTGTGCAGCCCGATCCACTATTCCCCTCTGAAGAAATGTTCTGAACCCGGTTAAAACCAACCAGTCAGAGCCAGGAGGAGGGTCTTAGTGCTGTCAATCAACTTGTGTACTCTGCTCAATGTGCTAATGACAGAGAAGCAACTTCCTGTTTCATTTATCGTCCCTCATCAGTGGCCATGCTAACTAGCCTTAGCATTTATAGCAGGCTATATTATGGTGAACCAGCTGTAGCATAGCAGAGAGAAAGGGAGAGAGTGTGAGCAGTGTGTCTCCACTGGCAGAGCGTTTCCTCTCTCTGTGGGTGTGAATACAGGCAGGAAGTTGGGATTTGGGCAGACTGCGAGCACTCAGGCGCCTTGGTGATGTCATTTCACCTGTATACCCTCGGGCAGCCAATTTATTCAAAATCTTTCAGCATATTAATAGATTTATTAAATGAGATAGCATTTATAATTTAAGCAGATCCAAGATAAAAGAAAAAATAAATCACAATTAAACAAATGGAAAGTTAAATTTGTGTTTATGGAACAAGTATGTGGAACAATCTGTCTAACGTGTTCTCTTTATTCACCATAAATGTTCGTTATTCACAATCGCTGCTGTTCTGTCTTCAGGAATCATCGTCGTGGTCGTAATCGCCCTTGTAATCGTTGTGTTTGCTGTCGCTTGCTTTGTGTCACGGAGAAGAGGAAGGGTAAGAGGAGTAGGCCTTTAATTCAGCCACCCAGCATGTTGGATGTTGCACGGCTAATTATTCACTGCAAAATAAAATAAAATGCTCTGTCTAAAGATTGCACATAAGAACTATAACACTGCTCTGACTGCCTCCTTTTGCAGCGCTACTCTGTTGATTTTGTCGCTAGTCCCGATGAAAACGTCCCACTCGGCACCATAGACCCGGAAGTCCGTGCTGAGTCTGCGCCTCAAAACGGTCCAGCCAACGTCTCCAAAAAACCATAACCTCGAAGGAAACATAATTTAGATCAGACTAGACTTGTTTGTTTAATTTAAAAAATGTTGTACACTTTTCAGGTCTGAAAACCTTTGCTAGCACAGAAACGGCAGCTACTGAGCCAAAAGGACCTGAAGTGACACCTGAAACACAGGAAGAGAAAAAAGGTGAGTTTTATGTTTGTTTGTTTTTTAAATAATAATAAAAAACAAACAAAAAATGTAGTTTGTAAATTACAGAAACTCGTGTGGGCATAAATTACAGGCTAATTGTGTGCCGTTTTCCTTCCTCTTTCCTAATAGCACAAATCAAGAGGAAGTTTGGTTCACATATTTAGCTAACTATCTTTAAGACATCTAAGTTTCATGATGTAAGTGTGAGAGTTTATTTACAACTTGTATAGAGTGTTTAATGCTAAAACGCTTCAATATTATTTTACAACAAATATGACTTATGACATCTGGCGACACTGATTCCCAGAAACGTAAAACGGACTTCTTCCTGTTTAGATCTACAGGCTGGTAGTCATGACTACAAGTTCTTGCTGTGGCAAAAATCTTACCTTCTTAACCTAAAAGCATTAGTATTTTGTGCACAGTTAAAATAAATGCATTACTAAGAGATTTGTTAGATTACAAAGTTTACTTTAAAACAAACAAAATCATTTTTTACTGAATTTATTTTTTTTGGAAAACATGGTAATCTGACTTCATTTTGTGAAAGGATCCATCTGAAATCTTATTATCAATTTAATTAGTAAACTTATTGCAATAAAAGATGAACTATGTAGTCAATGATTTATTTTGATGTCTTGAATTAGCAAAAATATTTATTCATTACTGTTTTTCATTAAAATGGGTCAAACATGCACTAAAAAAAGTTGCTCCTAACAAGATTGCAACTAAACGAACAGTTTTCAGGTTGTTTAAGAAAAAAACTGTGCGGAAGTAAGAAGTTGAACTTTAGCTAAGATGTTTCAGGAAAGTCAAGAGAGTCCAACAAGCATTAGACCCATTTATGTTGGTCACCAATGCACAGCTTGATTCTTATTGGGAGTAGGGGGATTTGTTTATTCCAAGTTAAAAATTAAGGAGAGACTGAAATTGTGTAGGAAGAGTAAGGATGAACAGCAAAGGTCTGGCGCAGCATTATTCTGTCTTAGAAACCCTCCTTCTGTCAGGAATAGAAAATGTGAGCACTCCAACGAGTCCAACATGTTAGCAATCTAAATGTGTTGGATTGCTTTTGTTCCTCACAATCTGCCAAATAATACTGTCACAAATAAAGAGTGCAATCAAAATGTCCCACAAAAGCAACTTCTAGCAATTTGGGAATGATCTGTGAATCTTCCCCTACAATGGAACATTGCAATACAATGTGGTAACAAAGAAGCTTTGTTACCACATTGTTACCTGATCACAGGTCCATTTGAAATTTTGGACCTGTGATCAGGAAACTCCATATCACCACAGTGAGAACATGCTGTCAGTTTAAAAAGAAAAAAAAAAATAGGTGAAGAAACAGAATGCAATAACCGATCAACTTCAAGCACCAAGAAGACCAGGGTGGGTAATTAATGAATCACTTTAAAACATATGAAAACATTTTTTAATTTTCTTTGGTATACCACGGAAATTTGTGTGGAAAAGAGGCAAAAGATGGTGAAGCCACAAAATGCAGAAGTTCTTGTGGGTTATAAATCTTCTGTGTTTGCCTGTAGAAAACGGATGCAGATCTTTGCAACACGTCCTCTGATATGAAAGGAAGTTTGGTTTTGTTGTTTTTAGGTTACTGTTGGCTTTTGGCAGAACACAAGTTTCATCATTGTTTCCGATCCCACCCAAAAAATGTTTTGAAATATTGGTGACGGAACGACTTCCTGATCGGAGGAGGCAAATGGGCTGCAGTACTCTGATTGACCACAGGGTGGAAACAGAAGCTTAGTTGGAGCTTTTTATGCAGCTGGTGCCTTTTAACACTTTGTGGTTTTCTTTACAGTCTAAGTGGCCATTTGGAGAAATATGGAAAATTGTTTTGAAATTTAAAAAGTAGAAAAGATAAAGTATTTAATCATGCAACTTCCTGTGTTCTTTAGTTGGTCTATTTTATGATGCAGAGTCCTCATTTGAGACCAAGGTGTTCACATTTGCTTGTAAATGTACAAAGCGTTTCTGCTTTTTTCTGGGGAGTTAGTGGGTTAGAGGAAAACGGCGTCATCATGTCTGGACTCTCAATCTGCCTTGAGCCATGGAAGCTGCTGATTTTAGAGACGGTTTAATCCCAAAAGATTTACTTCCTGTGAAAAGAAATAATCCGCAACCAAACAAAACTGAAAATGTTTTCCTTTACTTTTCATTTCCCACTGGTAATTGCTGCAAACAGCTGTCAGATGGTGCGTTTGTTTGCTATAATAATGTGCTGCAATTTTAGAAAAACTCCTAAATTTACTCCTCTGAATCATCTTCTTGTGACAAATGCAAAATGTTTCTTGTCATCAGGAGAAGTGTTTCTTCCTCAAAATGATTACTTCAGTGCTTACAACATTTTTCCAGCCAGAAAAGCTAACCCACAACATTTGCATACAAGGACTGCTGGCAGAAAAATAAGCAACTTTTTTCTTTTTTTTTTTTTAGATTTCCTGAGCTAATTTGGAAAGTTAAATGACAGGAAACTTTGTCTGATTACACGACCACTGACAGTAAGATGATGATGTAGTTTTATTTCAAAAACTTGGAGTTTTTCATTATCTCAGCTTTGAAGGGTATCAGAAGAATTAATACATTAAACAGCATTTTTCAGCAGCATACCTACACAAGTGTTTCGTGAACACGAGCTCAGAGTCTGCACAAGTTCCCCTGACATGAGGAAGGATCCGTTTTATTTTTAATATATCTGAATAAAGGCCTAACTAATGAAAGAGTTTTTACATCTATTGGTTCTTGAGTTTGGCTCTCTGAGCTCAAATTTACTACAAAGTGGATGATTTGGAGAGAGGAGAATATTTTCCGTTTTTTTTTTTTGTTTGACTCTCTTTAAAATGTTTTTAAATCAAATAATTTAATACCAATAATTTTGCTGTCCACTTTTACAATTTGTTTCATTTTGTTTTAGTCTTCTATTGATTGACAATTATATAAAATGAGCATCAACACACTCCAAATTTATTTAATTTGCAGATGAAGTGGAATTTTTGATTACATTTTTGTTGCTCATCAGAATCTTTACTGATTTGGCTTCTTGTCAGTGACAACATTCAGATACTTATAAGACTGAATGCACACCCCCGGTTTCCCTTTAAAGGGCCTCTTATCCCGCTTTCATTGGAAAAAAAAGAAAAGAATGGGGCTCCAACTTAATAAAAATATTGTTAATTTGTCACATGTAATCGAATCAAGTTTGTGTGAAGCTTTATGTACTACATGTGCATGCGTGTGAGTTTATTGCACATTTTCTACAAAAATGTGCAATAAACATTGGGTTTCAGTGACTAACTCCCACCTGTAGGTGGCAGTATTTCTTACTTCTACTACACTGCTGCCTCAACCTTACTTGATGTCGAGTAGTGATTCATCCATGAGGCGAGTAACAATTTTTGAGCTCTTTAAGTTCACGAAGGGTAAAAATGTTTGTGTGCCTCATCGGTGTGATTGCTACTTTTTCTAATCTTTTTCCTTTGGAAGGGATTCAAAGAGGGGAAAAAATGCTAAATTCCTTGCAGATATTTCTGAAGTAGCACAACAATATTAGTGAAAATGTCTTCAGTCTATGTTGAAAACTGAGCCGCAGGGAAATCGTAATGAGAACATGAAATTAAGTAACACCCACTTTGTAAGTAAAAACCTTTCTGGGTGCCAACATGGCAGAATTATCCAAGACATTTTTTCAAAGAAGAAAACCAGGGAAACAATTGGCATTCAGGGAATTTGGCCAGTCCTCCTCTGGAAATCGCCTGAAGACAATCGACTCCACCAGCAGACTACAGCTCCTGCTGTGGTTCTATGTTGCTGTTGTATGTGAGGCAAGTAAAGAACCAAATTCCCAGCATTTAAAAGGAGAATAATAATCAGAAAGTGATATTATAGGTAATAGTAGTGGTAGATTTATGCTTTGATCATCAAATGTCTTCCTATTCCCCTCGTCTCGCCTTTCCCTGCTGTGAAAACTGCGTCAGGTAATGACGGGGCAACCCGACTTTCCCACAGTCTCCAAACAGCTGCATGTCTCTGGCTTGTTAGGAGCTGCCCAGTAATCAGTCGCCTCATTATAAACTCGCTGGCCCCCTAACAACGGCGTCGCATAGGAGAATTGCTGCCTGTGTACAAAAATGCCTCAGGCAGGATGGGTGAAAATGTTTCCACTGCTTAGCAGCTCTGCATAAAACATGTGAATGATGAAGAAATTACCTGAAAATTTTATGCAACCTGAGCTGCAACGGCTGCGTTGCATGAAAACTCAGAACAAGTGTCTTCCTTCTTTCAAAAAAGATACAAATTTGGCCCATAGATGCAGATGAAAGCTTTTAATTTGTAATCAGGGTAAAAATTGTTACCAACATAATCTTCTTACACGACAAAATGTACACTACAACACAAAGTATTCGTCTTTTTATAACTAAGTTTTAACAAAAGTTTAAACCAAGTTTATCCAGAGACTTTTACTGAAAAACCGACTTTGTTGCACCGAAGTGAGCTTTTATTTTTTCTTAAACTTGGCTATATATACCAAGCACTTTGAAACAAAGTGACCCAAATCCTGCTCTTATCCCTGAAAATAATGTATTTGATTGAGCCCAAAAGAAAAGGAAAACTATATATCTTCATTTAGTACAGCAAACATGCAAAATTTGTAGAAAAAAGTAGTAAGTTTCTGACAATAAACTTTTGCCCAAAATTTTGAGTAATCTCAGAAATTTTATTTAAAAAAAAAAAGGAAATTTGCTAGAAAAAAATAAATTTTTTAGATTAATATCAAAAATTTTCTGAATTTTCAGTGTCAAAACTTTACTTTTGAAATTGTTTCTACAAAATTTCCAAGTTTTCTAGAAAATTTCTGGGATTAATTTTAGAGTTATTGGCAGAAATGTACTCCTTTTTTCTGTCAACAATGTCCCTAATACATGGTCGTAAAAATCTTCTTCAAGGTTTGAATCGACAATAAATATCGGGTCACGTTATTTGCTTAATTTGGGTTGTTGTTTCTGTTTTTTTGACCCAGTACGACTTTTGAGTCTACAGTTTTGGCCCACGTTGCAAAAAGTTTGGATACCCCTGCCTTGCAGTGACTGTAATAAAAATGAAAGGATGTGTTAATCAATGTCAATATTTGATTTTGTTCAGAAGAGGCTGCCATAACTGCTGCTGCACCCAGCGCTGAGGCTGCTGCTCCACCCGAAGCTGCAGCTGCATCGGCACCACAAGCTTCAGCTGCTGCTCCTCCAGAAGCTGCACCTGCAGCTCCACCAGAAGCTCCAGCTACAGCTCCTTCTCCAGACAGCTCGGAGGAAAAACCGAAAGAGGATGACGCCAAGCAGAGTTCCTCTGCACGTGTGGACCCTCTTCCTGAAGAGAAAACCGATGATGAAGGTGCCGTCTCCAACAAGACTTCGGTGGAGTCACTCAAGGAGACGAATGAGAATAACAGCAACAACTCTGGCTCCAGCCAGAGGAGAGGTTGGTGTTCAGGTCATATCTCCACTCAGTAGTCGTAGTCTGTATTAATAAATGTTTTAATTTGCAAGGAACTTCCCGTCTTAAAATGGGCACCATGAGTTCAAAATCATTCATGGTCGTCCAGCTTTCAGTCAAAACAGTGTCTGAAGGATTGAGACTGATTTTGATGTCGGTCTTCTCAAGAGTTTGTATGAGGCCGAGTAGTCATAAACCAGTATGTTGGATGTACAGACGCATTGAAAGAGACGTCTTTGTGCCAGATATTGAAACTCTTGGGCACATCGGGACACTCTTATATCTTAAAGCGCCAGTATTTTTTCCATATTTGTTGAATCTGTCACCATTTTGTGATAGCACTGTATGAAACGTATAATCTTTGAAAAGCTTGAGCTCCTCCACCTCTTCCAAGTGTTGCTATTGTGGTTTGCAAAAATACCAGTCAAAAACAGTCAGAGCCAGGAGGAGGGTCTTAGCGCTGTCAATCAACCTGTTTTATGCTACTTAATGTTCTAATGGTAGAAAAGCAACTTACTGTTCCGTCATCAGTGGCTACGCTAACTAGCCGTAGCATTCATGACATGCTATTTTGTGGTGAACAAACTGTACCGTAGCAGAGAGCAAGATGAAGGGTGTAAGCAGCACACACAAGAGTGTGATTGTTAAGACCCTCCTCCTGGCTCTGATTGGTTGCTTCTGTCATGTATTTCTGTAGTTAGTACTGGAACAAATCAGATGAACTTGATTTTTTTTTTCATAGATTATCTGTCTCATATTATACTGTCATGACATAGTGACATTTAACAAAAAATAAAGTTAAATACTACAGCTTTAAGCAATGTGGCCAGTACAAGCCCCACCAGCTGCATTTTTATGGTTAATTTTATTAACCATAAAATTGTGCAAATTTGAATTATGAAAATAAATGTGTTTAATGGAAACACATCAAATTAGAAAAAAAACTCATGTTTTTGATAAAGTTTTTGCATTGGAATGAAGTGGTTTTTCAGACGTATCAAAATTGTTTTTTTTTTGCTAAACTGCAATAGAAACACTTTTTTTTTCACATCGTGGTAATCTGTATACAGCAGCAGCGTGTTTATTTGTTTGCACTGTCCTCCTACATTCTCATTCTCATTCTCCCACACATCCTCAAAACACAATAATCACTTTGCAAACTTATCCCACTGGTTCACAGACTGGCAGAGGAGCAACACAATGTGGGAAGTCGGTGTGGACTGTCCGGTGTGAGGTACGGCGTCCATCTTGGACTCCTGCTGTCCCTCAGAGACGAGGTAAGACAGCAGCTAATGCATGTTGAGCTTCAGCTGCTCAGCCTGTTAAGGTGCTCATAAAATGGCAACACCCCCTTCTCCCACATTATAGGCTACAAGTCAACACACCGCATTCAATCGGCTGGAGTTACAGCTTCCTGTCCTGATTTAATCTGTTATAAATAGAAAACTCATAATCATTAACTCTATAATTATGACCTGTGCTTTTCCTTAAATCGTATATAGCCTGTCAGCTGGTGGTTAAAAATACACACTGTAAAAGCTACTCTAAAATAAAACGGCATAAAAACATGTAACATTCTGCTTTCTTATTTTTCACTTTTATTTTTAAAGTTTTTTTTTTCCAAGTCATCAGGTATTGGATTGGGAATCATTTCATATTCAACTGTTATGCAAAAAGTCTGAGACAATTTAATTATCAAAAATACAGTTAGTTTATTTTACAGTGACCTAATGAATTCTCTGCTTTTATAGCATGAAATATTGAAGTTAGTGAAATTTCAAACGAACCAAATTTAGTTCAGAGCAAAAGATTGTCACTTAATAACCATGATTCCTATGAAGGAAGGAAACTATATAACTGTGCAGTGAGTTTGAAAAGTGTTTCCTGATTTCCTGGGAGAAAAACATCCAAACCTTCACGGCCCTCTGTGAAAAACAGATTTTTCCCTGACAATAATGACTGGTTGTTTCACCCATAGCAGTAACAACTGCAAACAAGCATTTGCAATAACTTGCATTGAGTCTTTCACATCTGTGCAGGAATTTTGAGATCTTCTTTGCAGAATTGTTGTAATTCTTCCACATTGGAAAGTTTTCCAGCATGAACGGTCTTTTTAAGGTCATGCCACTGATGTTCTGAGGTTCTGAAACACAGCAGTGTGACAAACATGCAAAAAAAAAAAAAGAAAAGAAAATCAAGAAGGTTTCACATCTGTAGAAATAGCGGTTTTGTTTCTGTATATATTTCACAGTAATGTGAGTGTTGAGTTCAAGCAAACTTCATGAATAAAACAGATTAGCAAGGAGGCATAAACATATTGTCTTATTAAAAAACAAAGATGAAGATTATTGAAATTTAGTTGATGTTTTTGTCACATAATTGATACATTTTTATTAATTAGATTTTGTTGTTAAAATTATTGAGGTGAGATAAAACAAGCATACACTACTTCCCTTTCCTTTGGAATCACCTAAGATGGGGCTGTATATTTGAACATTTTTGCTTTGATTTATTTTGATGGGAAAAATAAAATTGCAGTTGAAAATACAATAATAACAACTAAAAAACATGTTTATAACTAAATTTCTCTTGCTCTGGAAATATTAAACCGTTGACTTTAATCTTTCATTCCTTTAACTGGCTGCTACAGATGGATGAGTGTCTTGAAGCGCGAGTAGAAACTTGGCCCTTCTCAATCTAATCATCAAATGCTCCAGGATGTAAGGTCCACACTTGCACCTGTTTCCTCTTCCTTCTGCTCATCAACACTTTGGGCTGCAGCAGCCCGGGGCGAAGGAATTCACACTGCTCCTCACAACTGATGATAAGCCCCCACCTGAGAGGATGGGCTTAGTTCGGCTCCTTTCTCGCAGAAAGAAAAACATACTTTTCACCATAATATCACCACTACAAGTCTGGTCTAGTGAAGTAGTAAATGGTTGTGGTTTTCATATTCTGGTTCTTTATGTGATCTCCAACATCTAAACCTGTGATACTTTCAGAAAAAATTTGGAAAAATGTACCTAAGTTCTACTGTCATTAATTCTATCAATAAAACCTGTTGGAAGCTTCAAACTTTTTGCACAGGTAAAGAGTCTTTGCAAACTGTTTATGCCTCGTGAAGCAGTTCCCAGACTTCTGTTGTGTCTTAGATTGTTGCTTAAATCCTCTGATTATATCTCAGATCCCGTCAGATTACTATAACTGGAGCTTAAAGTCTCTATAATTGTATAATTGATATTCAAAGATGTTAAACCTTAAAAAAAAACTACAAAGGGTGACGCAATATCAAACAAAAAATGGCTTAAGACATAACTTTAGATGCTTCTGATCTGATGTGGACATAATTTTTAATACTTATGTCCTCTGTTTGTTCACTTCTTCACTCTCAATGCGCTTTGCATCACATGTTGCCAAGGACTGAAAATCAGACTTTGCAGTGTTATAAGTGGTAAGAAATGATATATTTAAGAAAATACAGATGCATCCCCAGACTCAAGACTTAGCCCATTATATATCTAAAACCAGTATGAATATAAAACTAACCTGAAAATGAAAACATGAACTCTTATTCCCACCTGGTTTGCAATGAGACGAGTAAGCCGGAGTTAAAAGGCTGTAGCTGGAGATAATGGACATGAGCTGACAGCTCATAAACTCAAGCTGCATAATTAGACCTGTTCTTTACTCTGCTATTTTCCAGTTAGAGCGTAGCTCTCATGTTTGATGGTTAATGTTGGAGGAAACAGCCTCCGTGGGCTGAGATGAGTATTTCACAGCAAACTGTAGCTGGAGGTGAGAAACTGACTGAAAAAGTAGGGTTTGTCAGTGTCTCACAAAAAAAAAAAAACCCTATGACAATAAAAAGTCATTTGTTTTATTGGAGAAGTCATTACTGTAAGGAACTGGTTAGTGCTGGTCATGGTGGTAAGAGTAGAAAAATAATGTAGGAGCATTTGAAGGATAATCTAAGCATAAAGGTTCATGGGTAGGGTTGGGAAAATTATCCGTATGTCGCTAATGACAGTGAAGAGAAACTTCCTGCTCATGGGGTTTGATGTGGTTTAAACTGGGCAGCTCTACAGAAGGGAGGGACTGTTGGGAATTGCAGACTGAATCTTCCTCTACGCTGCAAGGTTAAAACAGGTGGTAGAGCTGACTCCGCCCCTTTTTCCCTAAATTTGTACCTCAGACCAACAACTGGAAGATTTTAGTTTGAAAAATAAAACAACTTGCAAATCAAGATGACATTAGTGAATTATGTAAAATTATGATAACCTCACCAAACACCCAATATGTAAACAAGAAAATAAACGATAAAAAAACTGCAGCCATTTAAGAAAAATACTTACTAGTTTGTAATTTCAGTTGGTGTTTGGATAAAGTTTGGAAAATCTTATCTATACCCAGCCCATCAGCTGACACAATATGGTGTAAAAGTCTTAAATCACCAATACTTTCACTTGTGTTGAACAATATCTGCCCAGGTTTTCAACATTTTTATTTGGATCTTTATTCCATATGTGTTTGTTTGAGGTTGTGTTGCTACACGTGTACATCAGAATCGTAAACCTGGATCCTGTAGCTTCTTATTAGAATGGAGAAAGTGTGTTATTGTTACCACAAGGACATATGTTAGTGGGAGAACACATGCAATTATCTGTGAACATAGCTTTGCAAACAATATGAAAACTTATGTTCCTTAAAACATCAAGTCAATAAAAACACACTGGGATTAAGCTGTTTGATGCTGATAGAATGAGCTGCAAATAAGAGTTTGTTGAGAAGCTTTATTTCTGTAATTCTGTGATTACTTGACCTAAAATATCAAACATTATCTTGAGATTTCTAGACATAATCTAAACTTGGTCTGATTTCCTCTCAGAAAGACAAACAAGCTTGGTATTGTAGATCATGCACTACAAAACCAAGCGCAACAAGCACCTCAAGGATTGTACTCGGTCCTTTAGTTATTATTCTTCTGACACTATATTACCAAATTCTGCACAAGCCAAAAAATACACCTTTCTGTCAACACTACAGTTGAGTTGGGATGGAACAATTTGGAAATTGGGAATGCATAACATTTTGCTATTTAATGTCAATATAACTTTTTAGATTACTCTAAAAGAGTAAATATAAAAAGGCATAAAAGAGTCATCTAACTACAGAGAAAGTACAGAACCTACCTCAATCTGAGGTGATCTCACAGCTGCCTCACAGTGTTAAAATTAAAGCTTCAATATTTCTGCTAAAGCTTCCTCACTTCTGTGACCTGCAGAGATTCGCGGTTGGGCCTTACCAAAAGTCACAGGTGAGACAGTTTTAATGAAAGGGTTCGCCATGACGATGGAGAAATGCTGTTGTTTTAATGTCAGTCATCTGACTTACAGTTACAGAGGTTATTGGGACGTGTTGTCCAAATGAAGATATCTTGACGAAAGAGAGGAAATTAAAAATATTACTGTTGAAGATATGAAAAGTATCATTGGAATTATTTAAAATCAGTGATAATTAAAGCTGAATGGCTGTCCTAAAACTGGGAAGTAAAAAGTGAGTTGCCTATTAATAGCTCAGACGTACTTTTCATTTTGCCAGGGAGCTACTTTTTATTTTAACAGGTGTGAAATACACCAGAACTATTTAACATGGTGACAATATCTAGATTCTTACTTCTTCAAGTGGCCTGTAACATTTTTATATAGCCCGTCCTAATTTAGTAGAGTACGTTCCACGTCTTTACACCAAGCCAGCCGGCTCTTAATGAGGGAGGGAGGGGCTGACATAGTGGCAACAGTTTGCAAGGAACACAGAAATAACTTTACGTGGGTTGGTTGTTAACAACCCTACTGTGTAATTCCAACTCTGCCTTGCCTAGATACTAAAGCTTTACATGGGTTTCAAACCAAGAATTTGGACTACAAAGGGTTAGATTTTTGTCCCAATTTTGGGTACAAAAAAGATCCAAGAAATGTTTCCAAATGTCGGTCTAATAAGCTTTTTAGTTGCTTTACAATTAACCTAAACACAGCAAATATTTTTAATACATTTAAGTAAAGCCTACAACAGCTTATTCTTTATATTTCTGAACAAGAGCTGGAGTAATCATTTTAGGTTTAAACAGTTTACTTAACTCACCTCTGCATCCAGTATGCAGAGGTGAGTTAAGTACCTATAAGTACCTGTATGCAAAATTTACATTTTTGTATTTCCATTTGAGTCTAAAAACAGCCCAAGCATTTAAGAAAAACCACTCAGCTGATTTTGGTGTCAAAACCGTTCAGGACGCAACGTAACAAATCATGGGGTGATGAGAGGATGTCTTCCCTCAGAGCTTGAACATCTACGATGGGGTTTAGGTGGTTCTAAAGACAGACTGGACACAATTTTGCAAAGCAAGGCAGAAAGTTTGCATCTTAAGCAAACCACCTCAATGTGGAGTGCGAGGAAGATCAGTTGGAAATTAACTGTACGACTTGGTCTTCCCTGGTTGTCCTCTCTGGATGGTTTGAAGGTCCTGAGCTTTTAGGAGTTGGCAGCCCGGAGTCCTGCTGACGGATGGACATTCATCCACCTGCTGCTACAGCAGCTCCACATTCCTCAGGCAAAGTAGAACAGTGAGATTCACACAGCAGCTTTGTTAGATCTCCATCTCTCATCATCATGGTTAAAGTTAGCTTAGGTGAAGTCAAGCATGGAGCTAAAAAAAAGCATATCAACGATTTTCACAAGTTAGTTTTCTTTAAAGTGCAAAGAGTTAAGATTTAGATGCATTTGATATTTAACTGCTTCTAAAAGACTTTTAAAAAGTTCCAACTATAACTTTTTGTTTTTAGAATTTCTTTTTTGATTGGCTTTTCTTAACTGCATGAATAAACTCAAGTAAAAAGTTTAAGTGTCAGAGTGTCGATTATTCTGCTGCAGGTAAATTTGAAAGTTGAGCATCGTTTCAGCCAGTTCAGTTGAGCATTTCCTTCCAAAGGTCTTTCAGCAACTTGCCTTCTGTGATTGTAGGGCCATTATAGACAGAAACATTGAGTAAATTTCCACAAAAAAAAAACTGAGTTTAATCTTATGAGTTTTCTATAAAAAACAAAGAAATTTCTGAGCTCTGAAAGTTGTTCAACAGTAACTTTAAACTCAGTTTGTAACTGATTTGCACCGACAAACTTAAAACCGGAGACGAGGGAGAGCAAAAAATACCTAAATAAACCAAATGTTATAAAAAAGTTAGACATTAGTGAAAGTTGTTGGATATAATCATCTTGAAGTCATGATTGTGCAAAAACCACAGAGTAATTTGGGCAAATTTAGACAACTAATTCATACTAATGTCACCTAAACTTCAGGAACTTGACCGCTTTTCAGCTGGGATTATATCAGTTATCCGCTTCATCTGACAGATGTTTCACCTTTGAGGTTAAAGGTCATGCCTGAGGCTTTCATATACTTAGTCAAACCAGAAGTTAAAGCAGTAAAAAGCAAGTGACTGCAGGATATTTGGTTGTGGCAGAGGGTGCTTTGTTTTCATTGTTTTGTCCTTTTGCTCTTCCTCTTTCAGGATGCAGAAGAAGCCAGATCGACTGCAGAGGATTAACTCACTTTAGCTCATTCTCTGGCTTTGAAGCCTGATCTCTTGTTGCAAAGTGTATTTTTGTGTAAAAGTGTGAAATATTGTACATCGTTTTTACATGGCTTCTGCTCCAACTCAGTGTCTGATGTACAAAGTAAACTGTGTATGTGATGACCTTGTAATAAATAATGTTTTTTTTCCCTAAAAGCACAAAGAATTCATGAACTGCAAAAACAAGAAATCTTACCAGCTACTTTTGTCTTGTTTATATTGCAGATATCTTAGTACACTTGAAATAAGACAAAACCAACTTACATTTACCTTTTAGCAACATGTAATTGTTGCTTTAAATCAATAATTCTTGAACATTTATAAAAAAGTATTGGTCCCACTGGCAAACTTTTACTTGTAACATTGGAAAAATGTCTTGTTACATGGAACTAGTACTTTTTTAAAATCAATATTAAGCAGTTATTGACTTAAAGTAAGCTGCAACATTTTGCTAAAAACTTCAGACTCTCCCAGTTGAAGTTGAAAAAAAATCTGTACAGTCCTTTAATGAATCAAGTTCTTAGGTCATGTATAAAACTTTCTGAAGCCATTTCATGATTTACTTTTAGCTCTATAGTTATTTTATAAGATTGACATCTTTAAAAAGTTCTTATTCATGTTTTCCAGAAGTTGGAGTTTATTTACTAGTGTTTATGAGATGCATTTAGAGATTTGAGATGTGTGCCAAAGCCATTTAGCGTCTATTTAATAAAGTTATGAGAAAGTTGGAACTGAAGTTTAAAAACTGTTTGCAAACTTTAAATTCTTTTCTAAAAAGTTGTGATTGGAGTTTATTGTAACTAATAAATCTTTTTGTTAAATTTGCCCATGTTGTTATTTACTTTTTTTTTTCATACAAAACAAAAATGCTACATGATAAAGTGTAAAAGCCACAATTTGCCACAGGCCAGGAGGAGGTGCATGTCAGCCAACATTTCAAACTCTACAGAAGACAGAAAGCTAACATCTTGCATCACCTGTGACATCCACATGTTTTGATGGGAAAACAACCCCAAACATACAGCCAGAGCTACAAAGATTTAGATTAAAATATAATTATGCATTAAAATGACCAATCCGATGGATTGAGATTGAGCAATTTTGTAAAGGAGAATGGGCAATGCTCTCGATTTACCGGTCGATCTACATTCCTACCTTCATCTATGGTCATGACAGAAAGAACAAGGTCATGGATACAAGCGGCCATTTGGGCATTTGCTTTACTTCTAGATGTACAAAGCTGGTAGAACTTATCAGATTCTACCATTTCCAGCCCAATGAAAACGTCGGGCCTGGCCAATGGTTTCTAGCGGTAATAACTCTACTCTGGATCCAAAGAACTAAGTAGCTTGATCATGTAGCGCCCACTGTTTTATTTATGCTATATGTGTATAGTCATGGACACTACTTCACAATTTATCACACCATAAAGCTCAGTTAACATACATTTCCTGTTTAATTTCACGAGCCATATAAACAGTGATGACTTCCCCGGTTTTTGGGAGTGGTCCAGCTGCTATATAAAGCCTGTTTCCACAGACTTCTGCTCCGGTTTAAAACCAAGCGATAGCGTATATCAGTGTGTCCACAGAAGGCTTTAATCCACCATTAAGTAGGTGAAACGTTGCACTGAGCCTGCGGTGCAGCGGTGACGGCAGGAGCGCGCTTAGACCTGACCGCAGTCATGAATGCGCTGCAACAAACCCCTCAGTGCAGCAGAACACAAACCTCTTCTTCCTCGAAACTGGATCCAGAGGTCTCAGTATCCTCTATATTTATGCAGAGTATATTTACATCAGCCTGGATGTTTTGAATGCTAGAAAGTGGCGCAAAGAGAATGTCGGGGGGAATCTTATTCGGCTATTCTAAGGAGGCACGAAGTTCATCATGGGTGAGCCTCCTGCTCTGACGTTAAAACGAGTTTTTATAGAATCTGCTTGAGCTTCTTATTTATCCATCTTTGCAACCTTCAATCAAAACCTGTTGGCTCTTGATGGATAAACATCTCAGCATAACTGTTTAAGCTGTGCTGTTGGTAGCAATGGTGCATTTCAGTTCAAATCCCTTACTGGGTTTTTCTGCATGGAGTTTTCATGCTCTCGCCAGGTTCTCCAACTTTATTGTGACAGTTGTCTCACAAAATTGTCCATAGGCATGCGTGTGCGAGTTCGGAAGAGGATTAGGGCCCACTTAAAAAAAAAAGGATATTGACAATGTCAGGAGCCTGACTTTAATCTCAGAATCAGAATTGTTGAAGTTGCTTATGCATCATCAAAAATTGCCATTTGTGAGCTCAAAACGTTGAGAATTTTCAACTTTTAAAACACTGAAAATTTCTGAAAGAGTTTCGACTTCACAAGCTAAGTTTTTTCTAAAAAAGTATGTGTAATTTATCTAAAGATTTCTGAGTTTATTTCTTGCAGACATTCAACTTTTCAAGCTCTGAAAATTTCAAGTTTAGTCAAGAAAACATCGGAGATTATTCTCAAAATTCCTGAGTTTTTTCTTGCAATTTTTTATTTTACTTTTGGAGCTCAGAAATTTCCTTGTTTTTCTAGACCTTTTCTGAGATTAATCTCACAGTTTCTAAGTTTTTTGGAAGAAATTTACTTCTGTTTTTTTATATGTACAATGGCACTAAAGTACTGTTGCAATACTGCCTATTTGCAGTTCTGTGTTCATGGAATTTTCTGTGGAATATATTTGCAAAAAATGTGCATATTCACTGAATTTTTTGTAAAGTAAATCTAAAATTTTCAAAAAAAGATGCAGCTTGGGAACTTAACACTCTATTGACTGCTGCTTGTAAAGTAACTAATCCAGGAGTGCCATTCATTTTGATTGTTGTTTATTGGCTTCACCTCCAAAAACAGAGATAAGGAAGACTACAGATGCTAGCTTCTGCAGTAGTGTTAGGACAGCTTCTACTGTCTACTCTATTCCCTGATTTCAGGGCGATTACCAGGGGTTGTATAAACTTAGCTTATTTACCAATTACAGCTCCCCACAGGCTCAAGCTAACAGAGGAAACTATAGTCTGGATTGAAAGGACAACAGACTGTGTCTTCTGTCTTTGCGGCTGCTCAGGATGAAGGGATAGGATCTATTCAGACTTTGTGTTTCATCCATCATTGGATCATTAGCGACTGCTGTCATCAAGAGCTTTCCCCAGGATGAGGAGTTGATCCTGGGCGTCTGAGCCTGGCTTCCAACCAGCATCTCTGTCTGTTTACCTTGGACTCATATTAAATGCATGTCATGTCTTTCAAGTCTGAATTAAAAGGAAAGCTAATGGCTGCATTAATGTTGCACTTTAGCCCAACAACTGCAGTTAGCGGCTAGCCTACATAAACGATTGTACTTTGTTTTATTTATCACTCAGTTTCAGATAAATAAGTTGCCGTCTGAGTCTACAGGTCCTTGTTTTCTGCTTCTTGTTTTTAAAGGAAGAAATGTAAGATAACTCTGGAGAGCATTGGTTTGTTTCTGTAGTTACACCATTTGGTATGTGTCCCACGTGTATTTTTGGACAAGTAAGGAGGCCAGGATTTATTTAGAGGATGCAAAGAAAAGTGTGATACAGAATGCCTGAATGCAAAAGGCATCTCTGCTATCTGGTCCACACGTCAAGGAAGGTTGCCCTAAAAACATCTCTATCCTCAATCAATTAAGGGTTTATTCCTCATTTACAATCTGCATTATTCAGACATTCTGAGGAGTGCTTTTAAATTAAAATTGTCCATTGACAAGAGTTCCAGCCAACAAACATATGAGAATATGACACACCCTTTTTTTATTTGTAGGTTTGGTCAACACATTTAATTAGTGTTCAGTATGATGAAGAAACAGTAAATGCTGGAGACTAAATCATTAAAATTAGGATCAACTGGGAGGACAATCTGTCAAAGGTTCCTCTGTATTTTTATCTTATCACAACCTTGCACCAGGAGTACAGATCCTCATGTTCTCAATGGAATGATGGCTTCTTTTCAATTATTTATATAGGTTCAGATATTTTTTTCCGAGTCCTGATCCCTTGTCTGTTTTAGAAATGTAGTTTATTTCTAGATTTAGTTTTCATCTATACCACAGAAACTATTTTAAAGGCAGAATACATATTTACAAAAAGTACATGCATTTGGCCCCATTAGAAATTTCAGACTTGATTTTTTTTCCAAGTCAGAAATTGAGCACATGTGATTTTTGCCATAACACATGCACATCTTTTTTGTCGCTTTTTATTGTCCTACTTTAGTTAATCAAATTTAAATGTATCAAGTCATTAGAAAGCACTGTGCATTAAATGTCCTGCACATCCGATTTTACCATTAATTCTACATGTAGACGTCATTTAGAGATAAGTCAGCAGTAAGTCTATTTGTAGTCCTGATTTGGAGTAGCATTTGTCTTGGCTTAGACTAAGTAAAACTGCCTCATTTAAGTTGTCTAACTTTACCTTTTTGATAAAAAAAAAAAAAAAATCATTAGGATTACAAAGAGGATTTAGGATTACTCTGATAGTAGTTATGAGATTACTAAGTCATAATTATCAGATTTAAGTTTGTTTTGTCATCAGAGCTGCATAAATGGGCTTCGTATGTTTCAAATTTTCTAAATATGCGTTCACACCTCTTAGAAGTTACATCTGATTGTCATGATATATAACACCTGATTATTTATTTGCATGTGTTTATCAATAAATTATGTTTTCCATCTCAAAAAAACACATTACATGCAAGTGCATTTTTATGTTTACTTAGGTTTGCAAAATAAAACCTTAAGAAAACAAAAAATGTTATTTCCAATGCATAAGCAATAGTTTGATTAGATTATGAAACATGGGAAACATTCGTCAAGCATACATTTTTTCTAAATTTCTAATTATATTTTGATTGTTGATTTTACACAAAATCAACAATCGTACTGTACAGATGCCAATAAAGTTGGTTTATTTGTTTCTTTTATTCTCCCATTGCAATTTTAATGAAGGAAGAGAAGGGGGGTAAATGTTGGTTGGAGCAGCTCTTTTTCAGACTTGTCCAATGGTCTTTCTTAAATTAGCCATGGGGGCTGGAGGCTCCCTCCCTGTGCTGGCAGAAGGAGGAGTCAGTGCCTGTCACTGTCTACTGTTTCATTCTTACCTGCACAGCCCTGCAGCCTTCACCACACTCGTGTCTCTGTGTGGCCACACAGACACACAGGGACTGATTCAAAGGCACAAACCAGCAGGAAGACGTCTCCTTTTTCATGATTTTTTATTACTATTTCATCCAGAGGCGGAATCTGTGATATAGATATTCTCCAGGACAACTAGCAGAGGACATGGCTGGTTGTCTGCAAAGCTCTGAACTTTGCAAAAAGTGGGCATTTCTTAGATGCCTGCTCTTGACTCTGTGTCTCAGTTCATGTCTTATTTCAGTATTTTCTGAGCCCTTTGATCCCACTCACCTCTATTACCACAAGTCTGGACCTAATGAAGACGACATCATCATCGCTAATAATGGGATCAGGGTGCCTTTTGGGAGGTCAGTGTTTTTGGACCCTGTGAAAGACCTGATTACAGAAGTGCAGCCCGGCGACCGCTGTCACATAACAGTTTTGGACAATGACCCGCTGACCCAGAAACCTGGGATGCTGACCCCGAAAAGATTTCCCTGTTCATTTGGAGCAAACGAAGTGAAATACACTCACTTTGGATCTCGGAGCCCCAGCAGGGACCGTGTAAAGATGCAGCTTCGCTATGATTCCCACACAGACACGATTATCGTCCCATTCATGTTAGAAGTGGAGGTGGTTTTCCAGCAGCTCGAGATCCTCCTCAGGAATATGCCTCTTAATGTGGAGAAACTCAATGGGGACAGCAGCCCGATAGACAAAAAGGCTCTGGAGTTTTCCTTTGAGGAAGGGGTCACGCAGTGTAAGATCACCACGCTGGTTGGTGCCGGAGGCCTCCCCAGGTATGGCACGCTTTTGAATAGCCCCCCCAATGGCCAGCTGGTTGATTGTGATGAGTTTGTAAATCTGGGTATTCACTACAAACACACTGCTAAAACCAAATCACCGAACAGAGACTATATTCCAATGATGGTAGAGCTGCAGGATAATGAGGGCAGCACAATAATGCAGGAACACTTCCAAACAATGGTCAGAATCAGAGAAGGTGCAGAAAACACTGCCCCTAAACCCAGCTTTGCAGCAATGATGATGATGGAGATTGATCAGTTTGTGATGACGGCTATTACAAGCGACATGCTGGCAGCTGAAGATGTTGAATCTGACCCAGACAACTTGATTTTCAATATTACTTCACCTCTAAGCCCTCAGCAGGGTTACATAATCAGCACAGATGATCAGAATCTCCCCATCACTTCCTTCAACCAGAGAGACATCAGAGATTTGAAAATAGCTTACAAGCCACCCTCAGAGGACTCAGATCAAGAGAGGATTTTCCAATTAGAGTTTGAAATTGTAGATACCGATGGCGCAGTGTCTGACCCATTTGCTTTTATGATAGTGGTGAAACCTATGATCACCTTAGCGCCAGTTGCAACCAAAAATACAGGTCAGCTACTGTTTGAAGGCCAATCCCGAGCTCTTTCCAGCTCCCAGAATTTGGAAATCAGTGATGAGGATAACCTGGAAGATGTAAGGATTACCGTTGTTGATGGTCTGAAACACGGAGACCTGACTGTGCTCGGCGTGCGCAGGAAATTTTTTACGCCGTCTGATCTGGACGCTGGTATTGTTGTGTACCAGCATGATGGCAGTGACACCTACAGTGATAACATTATTTTAAGAATGACAGATGGAAGGAATGAAGTGGAATTTTTGTTTCCCATCACTATTGTTCCTACTGATGATGAGCCCCCAGTAATCAACGCCAACACCGGTCTGGTGCTGTTTAAGAAAGAAATTATGCAGATCTCTCCCTTCATCCTGAGTGCCACAGATATTGACTCAGAAGACTCATTTATAAGGTTCATTCTCGAAGCACCATACTCCACTGTGGGGGAGCTCTTACTCAGGCAAGTTGAGCCACCCGCTGACCCTTCTCAGTGGAAGTTCAGTGAGACAGATGAGATGTTTGAGCAGGTGGTAACTGAGTGGTCTCAGAAGGATATTCTCGATGGAAAGCTGTTCTATCGACACGTCGGACCTCACAGCACCACCACAGTGACGGATTTGTTTGTGTTTCGTGTCCAGGATGACAACGACCCCCCTAATCAGTCAGGTGAGCACATGTTCACCATTAAAATCCTCCCTGTCGATGACCTTCCCCCAGTGCTGTTCCCAGGCACCACACTTCATATGACTGTCCAGGAATATGAGCTCACTTTCTTCAGGAAGAAATTCTTATGTTATACTGATCTAGATTCAGACGACAGAGACCTGAAGTACACAATCACTAAAGTGCCAACCGATACCGATGAGAACAATCTAACCCCCTTGGGTAAGATTGTATTGACTGACAGCTCTGACACTGTAATTACAGAGTTTACACAAGCCCAGGTTAATCACCACAAAGTCGCTTACAAGCCTCCAGACCAGGAACTGGGCATCACTCCAAAAGTCGCTCAGTTCACATTTATTGTGGAGGACACAGCTGGTAACTCAGAAAATGGCTTATTCACAATTTTCCTCCAGCCAGTTGACAACAAACCACCAGAAATTATCAACACAGGATTTACTGTCAAGGAAACAAGTACTTTTTTAATTAGCAGCAAGGAGTTGTACGCCACTGACTCAGATACAGATGATGAAAATATCATCTTCACTTTGACCCAAGCACCTAAATACGGGCAGCTGCAATATTTAGGCATTTTTATGTCAAATGGTGAAACGTTCACTCTCGAAGACATTGCAAACGGCCTCTTGACTTACCTCCATGGTGGAGAGGAATCTCTCAGCGATGTAATCAAACTTTCTGTGAGTGATGGTTTCCATGAGGTCCCCGTTACTCTGAGGGTAACTATAGAGCCAGTTGATGACGAGACCCCGACTATCATGCTCCCAGCTGGCGTGTTGGGGGCCGCCATCGATGTGTTGGAGAACGGAGCAACAGAAATCACCAGTAACGTCATTCAAGGACATGATAAAGACACGGATGACCTCATGCTGGCTTTCATTGTTGAGGAACCTCCAAGGCTGGGTGAAATTCTAGTTAATGGAGCTCCAGCTGAGAGGTTCACCCAGGAGGACATCATCAACGGAGTGGTGGTGTATGCTCACACTTCTGGTGAAATCGGTCCAGTTAAAGTACACGATTCCTTCAACCTAACTCTTTCTGATATGTCCGATCAGTGGGTTGTAGGTGGCAACAAAGTCCAGGGTGTGACTGTTCACGTGACCATCCTTCCTGTTGATAGCATTCCACCTGTTGTCAGTGTTGGAGGACAATTTGTTGTGGTGGAAGGAGAGAAGAATGTCATTACCATAAATCACATTCAAGCTGAGGATGTTGACACCAACAATGATGACATCCTATGCACCATTATTGTCCAACCAACCTCTGGTTATGTAGAAAACATCTCCCCAGCCACAGGATCTGAGAAATCAAGAGCTGGTACTGCCATCACTGCCTTTACCATTAAAGATATTTCGCTTGGTCACATCTACTACGTCCAAAGCATCCACAAAGGAGTTGAACCTGTGGAGGATCAGTTCACATTCCGCTGCTCCGATGGCATCAACTTCTCTGAACGCCATTTCCTCAACATTGTCATCATTCCGGCCAATGACGAGAAACCAGAGATCTTCACACGTGAGTTTGTGGTAATGGAAGGCATGAACTTAGTGATTGACACTCCGGTTTTGAACGCAGCTGATGCTGACATCCCCGAGGACGAGCTGTTTTTTGAGATCATCAAAAACCCCAAGCATGGCGCGATAATCCAACAGCTAAGCACAGGCACTGTCCTTGTAGAAAGGTTCAGCTTAGAACAGATCAAAGAAGCAGCCAACATTGTCTATGAACATGATGACTCTGAGACCAAAGAGGACATGTTTGACATCAGGCTTTCCGACGGAAAACATGCAGTAGAGAAAACAGTTCACATCATTGTTATTCCTGTTGATGATGAGACACCAAGAATGGCTATAAATGACGGCCTTGATGTTGAGATTGGAGAGACAAAGGTAATCAGTAACAGGGCTTTAAAAGCAACAGACCTTGACTCTGAAGATAGAGAACTAACATATGTTCTGCGATATGGTCCTGTGCAAGGCTACCTTCAGCGTATAAACAAATTTGGTAATGTTTTGGGAAACATAACCCTGGGGATGAACTTCACACAGGATGAAATAGACAAGCAACGCATTCTGTACGTACACACAGGCCAGGAGGGCATCCGAGACCTGCTGAAATTTGACATCACAGATGGCATCAATCCTCTTATTGATCGCTACTTTTACATCAACATTGGGAGCATTGACATGGTTTTTCCAGATGTAATTAACAAAGGTGTGACACTCAAAGAAGGGGGGAAAGTAACACTCACCACTGACCTCCTTAGCACATCTGACATCAACAGTCCTGATGAGTATCTGAGCTTTAGTATCACAAGAGCACCCAGCCGGGGGCATTTAGAGTGCACTGACCTCCCAGGTGTTCCCATTTCCACCTTCACCCAGCTGCAGCTGGCTGGCAACAAGATCTACTACATCCACACCTCAGACGAAGAGGTTAAAATGGATAGCTTTGAGTTTGAGGTGACAGATGGTTACAATCCCGTCTTCCGAACCTTCAGAGTGTCCATCACTGATGTAGATAACAAAAAACCTGTCATCACTGTGCACAAGCTGGTTGTGGAGGAGGGAGAAACCAAACTCATTACACCATTTGAGCTGACAGCTGAGGATCGGGATACGCCTGACAACCTGCTCCGCTTCACAATCACCCAGGTACCTGTGCACGGCCAGCTGCTCTTCAACAACAGCCGGCCAATTACATCCTTCACCAAGCAGGACCTGAATGAGAACCTTATCAGCTACAAACATGATGGCACAGAGACCAATGAGGACAGCTTTTCCTTCATAGTCACGGACGGCACTCACACAGACTT
The DNA here is from genome assembly GCA_903067095.1 of Girardinus metallicus. Classification (NCBI taxonomy): domain Eukaryota; kingdom Metazoa; phylum Chordata; class Actinopteri; order Cyprinodontiformes; family Poeciliidae; genus Girardinus; species Girardinus metallicus. The sequence continues at coordinate 24,414 of CAEGAE010039759.1, forward strand.
TTACGTCTTTCCTGATACGGTGTATGAAACTCGCAAGCCTCAAATGATGACCATCCACATCAACACGGTGGATAATGGTGTGCCCCAGATTGTGGTCAACAAAGCTGCTGCTTCATTGAGAGTCCTCCAAACGGGACACCTGGGCTTCGTTTTTACCAACAAGGTCCTTAGATCAGAGGACAGAGACAGCCCCCAGAAGGTCCTGAAGTACAGCGTGTCTGAGGAGCCCCTGCATGGCTTCATCATGAACGTGGAGCTGGGCAATCATAGCATCAACACCTTCACACAAGGTAAGCAAGCAGCACACCGTGAAATTATTTCACTCTCTGATGTTCAGTTACATCAGTGTCTGCATGTTTCCTGCATATGTTAGATATTTCCCTGGTTCAACACATCCAAGTAAAACAAGAGTTATTACCAGGCCTCTGGATGATGTGATGAGAAGGTTTTTCAGTCATTTGTATCAGTGTTGGAGTAGGGATATGCTGAAAACATGCAAAAACATTGTCCCTAAAGACTGGAAGTAGATAGTATTAATTTGCAAAATGTTGCATTTAGTCTCTATAACTGACTTTTATTATTAACCATTGTATCATTTAAATATTAAATTTTTAAAAAACACACTTCTGAATTATCATTTACATTTCTCTGTAGATTTTCTGAAATCAACATAAAACAGCATCAATTATGAAAAAACAGGTTAAATGGGGAGCAACTCTTCTGTAGAAAAAACTGATACAAATGTTAAACTAAGACTTTAGTTTAGGAAAGATGAACAAGAAGCTAAAATTATGTTCACATAGAATGTGTCTCATATATTTAATCAGTGTGAAAAGCGTGAATAAAATTTGGTTTAAAAATTCAGATTTTATTCAGAAAATGGAAAAATGAAAATATTCTTGAAGTACAATTGATTTTCTGTACTCTTTTCCCTGATTATCTTGACTTGGAAAATGATCAAAGCTAATTCCATGCTCAATTTTCTTTTCTGTCTTTTTTGTTCTAGCTTTTCTTTCTTTTATTAAGTTTTTTGTAGATTTTATCATATTTATTACCTTTATTTATTAATGGCTTAAAATCAGAAGTTCACATACAGAATGATTAAACAGTGAGATAATGCGATGTCACACAGACATACATTTTTCAGTTTTCATTACCAAATCAGTAACTAAGAGTTTGCAAAAGAAATGTTGTCATTTCATCTATATTTTTGTTCCTCTCTGTTCATCATAACAACAGCTGAAATCAACGACATGAAGATCTGTTATGTGCTGTTGGATGGGAGCAACGCCACAAGTGATATCTTCTATTTCACAGTCGAAGACAATGGTAAGAATCCCAAATCCTTTTACCTAATAGCTGCTAAAAATATACAAGTTCTGCTCCCTGTCAGTCACAACTGTTTGCATCACAAAGACTTAGAGCAGCTGGCCATGACCGACACCAGGGACACGGTGCCGCCTCTGTTAGCAGCAGTGGAGAGGGTTGCAGGTTCAAAGGACAGGGGTCAGAGGAGACTCAAAGCTAGCTCTTATTGTGGGTTTGTAAAAGTGAAGGACTCCCATGTGCTTCAATGTCCATGAACAAAAAGCTTGTTTCCTCAGGGAACTTCTCAAAGCTTCTAAATGTCACTTTTAAAATGCCTGAAAAACATTTACACCCAGAGTTCAGCAGTTCATTTTGACAACTTTTTTGTTTTGGCTGTGTGCATGAAAACAACAATAAAAATAAATCGTATCACAAACTAATAAAGGAAATCTCTAAGACAGGTGCAGCAACTGAAGGTCATTTCTTCCAAACTTTTTACACCACAAGACCCTCATAAAAGCATAAAGAGAGACAGAGGTAATGGTGTGTTTCTGGAAGATGTACATTTTAAAATTCTATTTGTCATCACATTGTAAATTGGTTGGTACCTATGGAAAGCGTCCAATGTTAGGGAACCATTAAGCATTATTGCTGAATAGTCATCAATCAGACAGATGGATACTCATGGATCAAGAATATAATTTTTGGAGTTTTACGCAGCAGAGTTGTTGTTTTACTGTCTGCATAAAATAATGCTAGATATAAACCCAAATAAAAAGTCCAAAATTGGGGACAAATTGTTTACAGAAAACTGACCAGGAGCTATTCAAAGCATTTTATTTGCTACTTTATGCTAATGTTTGACATGCATATAATTGCATTTTTGCATTTTGCAGTTAAGTATTTTTGACAAAATCTATAAATAATTCCTCTTAAAAATGCTTAAATCTTTACAATTTAACATGATTGTGAGAAGTTCTTCCTTTTAAACCGTTTGTGTTGGTTATGATTTTGACAGTGGACTCATTAAACAACAACAAAAAAGTTTTAGTGACAGGTTACTCTAATACTAAAAATCGAACCATAAAACAAGTATTTCACCTAGCAAGACTCATGAACCAACAATGACACCAAAACATCCTTTGGGGATTAAGCTGGAAGATTACTCCTGGGAAGTGTTAAAAAGTCTCTGCTGGTGGATGTGGCTGCATCTTGGACATGCAGCAACATGCCGCTGCAGTGCATGCTAATGGTCAGACTATCTCCTGATAAATCTAAGCAGGTGAGCTGTTTGTGTTCGAGGGTAAAACTTGAGGTCAGAAGAGATTTGCACCTGAGATAATCCACCCAGTTTGGACTTTAGGTAACAAACTTTTCATCCAACATATTTAAACTGTGAAGTCACTCAATCAAATAATACAGCTTACCCTTAATATGTCATAAAAAATGACATCCATCGTCTCTTTTAAAGTTGTATGTTCTTTCTTAAACAAAACATACAACTTAAATGAATGATCTCAAACTTCATATTAAAAAGCTACTTGTTTATTATTATTATTTCTAAAATATTTGTTATAGTTATTAACAATAATGGCTGTAAATGCTACTTGGGTTGAACACCTACATGCTTCTAGAAGCTCTGCACTAATTTCACCCATTTCACAGTTTAATTAAGTAATAAATACAATGTCTATAATCAAAGGGAATTATAGAACATGTAAATTATAATGTCAAACCTAAATTGGTGGTTGAGAGTTGTAGTTTTTCAAGGGCAGATATAATTTGAATTGTTGTAGTTCTTTAGCATTAATGGAACTAAAGTTTATGATTGGCACAACTAACTTTTAGGTTAGCAGTGTCTATCACTAATTTACTAGCTTAGTTTGTCCATGCTTTGTGCATTCAACGTGTCTTTTTTTACTGTTTGAGAAGTTTCTACATGTTGCTCTAGGTGACCTGTGATGACTCCGTCCTCACAAATCAAACAAATTTGCTTCAAAAGTTGCAAGGAGACAGGAAGTGACTACCTTTCATCTGAACTATTTCTCTTTTCTTCTCATATAGCAATCATAGCTGAAACAGGGTGTTACAGAACTGCTGATGTATTGCTTAGTATTTTGAGTAAATGGTGAGTTCTTGTAAAGCAGCTAGAATGCTAAACTTCACCCTCCTCCTCTAATAATGGCAGTGACCTCAAACACAAACTGTAGATCATGTTGAGTTGGACTCGCTGTCTGTTTGAAGGCAGTAGCTTCCCTGAAAGATGCCCAGGCCAGAATCTCCCTTCAGGCTTTCAAACAGTGGGATTCCCAAGCAATAAATACCTCCGTTTACAAGTGGATACACAACTTGTTAATGTCCGTGCCGTAGTTCTAAAATAAAAATGTCCACCACAGATGAAAGAAATATGGTGAAATATTACACTGTTGGACAAGCTAAATTAACAGTTTAATAAATAACAAAAGAAAAAGCATTAAAATTTTCAAGGCGTGTATGTGTTGCCAAAAATGTTATCATATTTAATAAATAAGAATGTTATTAAAAAGTTAATTAAGTTCAGGTAAATCCCTAAGTGAAGATTTTACATAGATTAATTATACAAGCTCATATTCTCAAGGCTTCTATGATGATTTTCCAAAGTAGTGCTACTCTCACTTGAGGGCATTTTTGTATTCAAGAAAGAGACAGTGGAAACAATACTTTTTTTTAAATCAATGTTAAGGAATTATTGACTTAAAACAAGCTCCAATATCTTCCTGAAATATTACTTGTAAGTTAGTTTTGTACTAAAATATTTGAAGTATAAGAGTACTTGGTAAGACAGTATTTTTTCAGTGCACTTAGACTGGCAGGTTTCTGAGCACCAGCCAATTTTTCAGTGAAACTCTGAAAAAATTGAGGATATTTAAAGCCTTTGGCATAACTTTTACACCATTTAAATAGTTAAAATAGCCTATTTTATTAGTGACAATTGGTTTGGAGGAACAGGAGACTCTGGAGCGTTGAGTGTTACATGATCACTGAGTGGCAGACAAGGGAATGCACTTCCTGCAAGGCTCCAGACTCCAGAACCACAGACAGAGAACGGGTTTGAAGTGAAGTGGCATCCCAAGCAGACAGGTGTGTACGTGAGAAGGGGGATCCCCTTTCAAAGTCTGTGGTCATTCTGCTCTTAGCCCCCCAGAAATCCAACCCAATCTCACAAAGCCTGATAACCCCCTCTGCGTGTTTTCCAGCGGGTAGAGGAAGATTAGGAAGAAAATATCACTAGAAGTGGCCATTTTTGTCATTTTCCTCAGGTATATTCTTATTCTTTAGCGTTTCATGCTGACTGACACGACTGCGTTATACTTCTTAACTGTTTGGGGATCTTAGGTGTCAGTCGTGTCAACAGTCACAGGAGATTTAGTGACTAATGGTGCCATAGTCGGGGCCCCCGTGACTCCTGGAAGTCTCGGCCTCTCAGTCCTCCTCCACAAAACTCCGCTCTGCTCTCACTTTCCCTTTACAGACCCTTAAGGGCACCACCATTCTTGATCCATCTGGTTCGTTCGCTAATTTCCCACTTCTCCCCTTCTAATATTTGTGGGAATTCCCCTTCTCTTTGTTTTTCTTTTTAAAACAAGGAATTTCTTCACTCTTTACATTTATGTCCCTTTTTTCTCCAGCATTGATTTATGGTGCTTGCGGGGCTTTTAGGGTGTGGAGTTATGATGTATGGCTTCAGCAGTTATTCTTATCTGCTCTCATATGGCAAAGCTGTTGCAGCGCCTAGCGAAGCTCTCATCGACTTACTTCTGCTGTCCTTCAGAGCCATATTCCAGTTTGTTTGACTGTCAGGCCACTGATACATCCATCATAACCGGCCCAACTGTGAACATTTTCAGTTTCATATTCTGATGTGTTTCGTTGGACATTATTTGTTCCATTATTAAGTTAAATTTTGTGAATCATAGTAAAGTAGACTGCAAAAATATAAAATATTACCAAGTATTTTTGTCTAGTTTCTAGATGCTCTGTAATATTGGAATATTACAGAAGAGTATTACAGCCAATAATAATAATAAAAAACAATCTGACTTTAAACTCGAAGTTCTGACTTGACATCTTTATTATCAATGGCCCTAATCCACTATACCTTGATGAAAAGTTAATTTTCTTGTTTTTCTCCAAGGCGTAGGAGCTTGTTTTAAAGAGATCCACGATTAGTTGTAGCAGTCCATTTTATTTAAGAAATATTTATCTTAGATGTAAAAACAACATAAAAAAAAATACCGTAGACTGTTTTTTGTATAAATTTAAATTAAATATTGTCACGTGGACATGTTTACGCTGCTATGCATTCTGGGTAAATGGCGCGTGCTAGGTCTGATTGCTGCCACCTTCAGCTTATGGGGGGAAACAATGAAAGACACGTACCTCTCTAGTCCTGTAGGGTCCGGTCTTTGGCATACCTGTCAAGTCTCCCATTTTGTCCGGAAAACTATTTATGTTTGTTTTGCCCCTTATTCCGGATCAGCATTTTTCCGTAAATTTTCCGTTCTGTAGTAATTACGTCACAACCCCGGTAGTCGGTCCCCGTTGGTGGTCAATCTCTCTTCTCTCTCCCCCTTTGTTACTCTTGCTTGAGTCATGTTCTGGCCAGCAACTTTTTACTTGATATTTTACGTGAGTAAACTTATGTTGAAGTAATGCTACTTTCGCTTGAGGACATTTTTGTAATCAAGAAAGAGTAAGAGATGGTGGAACCAGTGCTTTAAAAATAAAAAAATAATAAAATAAATCAATATTATGGAATTATTTAAAAAAGAAAACAAGCTTTAATATCTTGCTGAAAAGTTACTTACAAGTTAGTTTTGTCTTATTTCAAGTGTGCTAAAATATTTGCACTGGAAACCAGACAACAAATACTTGGAAAAATTATTTGTTCTTTCAGTGTGTGGCTCCTGCTGATTTGTTCATGGAAGCAATAATTCAAACATTAACAAAGAAAGACTCTGACTAATCATTTTTGAGATTAACATTGTCGCCTGTAAGCCATTGTCTTTCAGCTGTTTGATTAACCAGACCGAACCTGTAATGTGTGACGCTGACATTCAGCCGCCTGGAACTCACACATTATTTATACTTGTAGGATGATTGATGAGGAAATAGAGAGGGGCGATGGTTGCTTGATGAAGATATTCTTAGCAGATTGCTCCTCTTTGCATCATGCTGATGGACGTCAGAGCATCATGTTGACCTTCCTCTCCTGTGATATCTCTGGCCTGACCCAATATCTTACTGTATCTATGTTTGGCTCTGGCAGCGGAGTTGAGAGGACCTGTTTTGGTCCTGCTTTGTTGTCTCTATAGTTACATCAACTTTTATTTGCAAAGTCATTGTACAATTTGCATGGAATGATTAGTTGATTTGTGTTCTGAAAAGGAAAATCTTATGTTGCTGTATTGTTATGTCTCTGATTTTCCTTATCTTTCCATAGTAGTAGTGGATCATACAGTTTTTAAAGCTGCAGATGCAAACCTGCATTACAAACACAAGTGTGAAGCTCTTAGTATTTCATTGGAACCATTAATAAAACACATAACTTCATAAAATTTCTGCAATATGAATTTATACAATAATTAGATGCACAAAATTGTATTTTTTCTAATTTAGCAGTCCCTAAATTTCTCTTTGCAAATTGCAGCTTGGCCACTTGCTTTTTGTTGCCATCAATCTTCCGGCACAAGTGACGTCTTAACATTCAACCGCTCTTGATAGCAGAATTAGTGAGAGTTCATTTCAAGTGAGTTCTTTTGTATTTCAGCAACTTTGTCAATGCTGCCACTACTATGCTATGTGCACTGCAAAAATACAAAATATTACCAAGTATTTTGGTCTAGTTTTTGGTCCAAATATCTTAGTCCACTTGAAAAAAGACAAAGCTAATCTCCAAGTAACTTTTCAGCAAGATATAAGAGATTCTTTTAAATAAATAATTCCTTAATATTGATTAAAAAAAGAAATCATTGCTCCACTTGCAGATTATTTCTCTTATAACAAGACATGTTTCCCTTGTAATAACTGAAATAATCTGCCAGTGGAATATTAACATGAAGGAATTATTTGCATAAAACAAGCTCCCATATCTTGCTAAAAAGCTAGTTGAACAATAGTTTTGTCGTATTTCACGTAGAAATGTTATTAGAAATGAGTAAAAGTGTAGAAATAACAACATGGGTGTAAAAACTGGGAGCAGTGATGATATACAGAATTTCACTTGTACTGGGAGGAAGAATCTGTGATAAGGCCCCTTTGTGCAAATAGGATACAGCAGTCTGTCACTGAAGGAGTTCTCCACTACAATATCCACTTCATCTTTGGGATGGGAGACATTGCTTTGTCTTTTTCAGTAGAAGTAGCTCGATCCTCGTCTCGTTTCACGGTATAACTTTCCTCTAGAAGACGGTTAGCTTTAAGTTTGAAAATGTTGATGGCAATGGAGCCTATTCTTTCAAAGCTAAAGTTCCTGGCTACCTTTAGCTTTGGCTGTTTTCAGGTTCTTCCTGAATATCCATCCATTTTCTCTTCACATTAGACTGACAATTTAGTCTTTTTCTCCAGGCCTTGACAGCTATACATTGTGCTTATGTATAGTTGTTTAATCTGGTAGTCTTGGACCCTGCAGCTGGTTATGGCTCCAAAAGACCTTCTGGTTTAAATCTTCAGTCTTTACTGAGTTCCTTGGACATTATTGGTCACTCCTCTGAGGACATTAATTAAGTTATTTTTGTCCTGTCAAGTGTTTAAGCTCAAGAAAATCCACAATGAATATAGATTTGTGTGCAAAATGCTTCTGTTTTGAGTTCTTTAGGAAAAAAAGGGGTTGAAAACTTATTGAAAGTTGAAAATCAATGCAGTATTTCAGGATATGTCTATGTGACTATAACTGTAATTTATGAAATGGCTCCTAACTGTGGCATTCAGAAATACATGCAGCCTATAAAACGTTTCATCCCAGCAGAAATTATGAGGATGGCCAGTTTGAAAGCTAATGGAAATGTGAGTCGAGCCCAGCGGCTACTGTAAGTATTGGATTTGATAGCCGGTCTAATATAGTGAGAGCATCATAAAAAGTGTCATAAATTAGTGGGCTCTAAATCCACGTCTCTCATGTTTGAAAGGGTTGTGTTTGCATGAGCTTTTCCCAGCCTCTTTCAAGTTTTCATTTTGTGTTTTTCTTACGTCCGTCTGTGCCACCGTGGGAAGTCTGGCGTCCTGATTATTTCTCGATTTGTCATAGCCCACGCCAGCTTCCAGCTCACCGTCTGACAGGATGTACAAAAGCAGTCGGCGCGGGGAGATTCCCCACTTCGGCTCTGTTTCTGAACAATGTGGAGGCAGGCAGGGAGGCATGCCATAGTGGTAACTCTGGCCCACCCAGACTGTGGCCTGCTGTCCTCCTCGGTCGGTCCCCCCCCAAGCGAACAAAGCCAGCACAGGGAGGAAGGGCAACATGGAGGGGGTGAGGGGGGAATTTGAGCTCCTCTGTCAATCTGCTCCTCAAAGTCTGGCGGGAAATAAGAAAAAGGAGTGAGAAACTGGAAGATCAAGCCGAACGGAGAGCTTTGTTTTCATGTTTGTAGCTTAATAGCAGCCAAGTTAGTTTGTTTCTGGAAGATTGGCTACTAGATAGAGAAAATGGTTGATAAATTCCCTTTGAGAGAGCCGGAATTATTTTAAACTTTTTCTTAAAACATAGTTCCTAGATCTTTAAAGCCGTAGTATGTAACTTTCATAAAAAATATTTTTTAAAGTCCTGATAGGTAAGACTTATCTAGTGCTCCCAGTAGTAACTAGAATCAACCAATCAGAGCCAGGAGGAGGGTTTTAGCACTGCCAATCATGTCTGCGTGCTTGGTCATGATTCATTCAAGACGCTAGAGCCTGTCTTGAATGTTAAGGTTAGCTAGCATACCACAGATTATGATAGATAAACAGTTCTCCTGTAACTGTAAACTGTTTCTTCACCACATATTTAGCAACTAGTTCACAAGGTTGATTGACAGCACTAAGGCCCTCCTACGAGCTCTCATTGGTTGTTTTTAGTCAGGGGCGGTGCATTACTTCAGATGGCTATTGCCAAGGTAAAGGAGATTTATTTTTTTCACAGATTATATGCCTTAGAATATTATACTGTCACAATATTGTAATAGTTTCAAGAAATATGTAAAAACATATTTACATACAGCAGTGAACTGAAACACAACGAATTCCGCAGCACATCTACATGTTAAAGTTGTCAAAGTCAAGCTAGCATAACTGACCTACTTCCCACTTCCTCAATAGTGTAAACAATTAATAGCAAAACACAGTGTTCCTTTTTTTATATGCACATTTAAGACTTAGCATGCTATGTTGACAACTTGACAGCTAAAAACAATGAAAGTCATTGTCAGTGAGTGTGTAGTTTTTTACCCTCCAGCAGTAAGATGGGGGCGGGATCTTGTGCGTGTGACATCACTTTTCCACATGTCTATAAAGGAAGCCTAAATCTAGGAAACTATTGATAAAGAAGAACTAAAAATGTCTGGATACTTCCAAGTAAAGCATAGAGGAAATTATAGATGTTTTTTGGTCATTTCTGTACGTCGTGAGCTGCAGCCGGTGACTGTGCAGTACTTTGTCTAAGGTGCAGCAGTTCATGAAATACCTGCTGCTGATTCATAAAAACTCCTTTGTTTTTTTTTTTCGCTCCCTATTTTAAATCTGAAAACGAAACCTTCCTGATTACTTGACGCCAAACCCGAAGCAGCTTCTTGTCTTCACCATGTTCATACGGTAATCCTCGATGATAGCCACTGGCAAAGCTTCACCTCCGTATCAGCTTCAAACGGGCGCTGCACCCAGTTCCCTGAAACTCAGCACAGAAACAATCTGATAACTGTAGCTAGTCAAAGACTTTCTGTTTTTCTCTCTTATTTAATGCACAAAGTAGGAATGTAGGTATTGAATAATTTCTATTTACAAGTATTATAGAACAAAGGTGAGTCTCAAAGTAACAAAGAACAAGTCTTCTCGTTATTTTATGAATGTAATGCACAACTTGAATAATTTATGCCAAAACAACGATTAATAAAAGTTACAATTGTGTTCCTTTATTGCAATTTTAGCAAAAACAATCTGGCATTCACTCCATTAGGCCTCATCATATTAGCAGTTCAGTATTCACTGATTGCTTTTTCCTGTGGAACGTGATTCCAAATAATTTGCAGATTTTTTTTCCATGGAGCATATCCAAAATATTCTAACAGAAATTTTGCACTTTGACCTTCCTGAATGTGCTCTCCAAATAAACTTAAACTTAAATCAAGTAAATCCTGACTCCAGAATCTCTTTGCAGAAGTTGAATCTGGTCATGCTTCTGACCACATCTCGGTTGTTCTGCAGCTATTGTTACTCTGGCTGGTCTAGTGTTGAAATGTTCCCCCTTTCCTATCCTAAAAGACACCCCCACCCTGTTTTCATTCTCTCCAGTCACATAGCATAAAGGCTGTGGCCTCTTTCTTTGTCGCTGAAGCAGAACTGAGCTGAATGCTGGTTTATAGTGAAGCTTAACTCTCATTTTCTTTTGTTGTTAACTTTTTGTTGCGAAAAAAACATTTAATTTTAAGTTCACATTATGATTCTTGATACCTGTATCATGTGACATAAATACGGTGGCCTTGAAGTGCAAACCACTTTAACAAATCACTAAGCACAACTACAAATTGAAAAACACAACATATTCAAAAACACGACATTGACTAACTACAAATTAAGAACACACAACATTAACTACAACTACATATTAAAAAAAACACAGCAACATTAACAAGATGGAATAGGAAGGTATCGTGGGAAATTTGGATTTCATGGGAAATCTAAAACATCGCTGACTGGACAACACCACCTGTGGCTTTGAAGCCCGAAGTTATTCTGGCTTTAGTGTAAACCTGGATGATTTATTTGAAAACCGTGTCACAATATTAGCATTTCATATCAGTCAATGTTGATAATTATTGATTAGTTTTTTGTTTTAAATATCTGAAATACCGACAAACTGGTGAGATAACCTTTTCTGTTATCCTCAGTTTCCACTCTGTTTATTTATTTTTAAGCAGTTATGAGGAACGGTGGCGAAACCTTTAACTGCTGCTGCTCAACAGGTTGTTGCTAGGTAACCAAAGATGGGAGTAGGGGGACTTGAAACTTCTTGTGACCCAGCAGGTTGTTGCTAGGTAACCACAGAGTGAGTGAGTTAGCTGATGCCACCAACCTACCTTAACTCTAAGAAGTAAAGCAGCTAAAGCCTTAACTTTGCCTACATCCCCCAGAATGCTGTGCGGTTCTGGATCGGAGCTCAGGGAAATTATTAAATATTCTATCAGACATATTACCTATTGATATTCATCATGTGTCTATCACCATATATATTGTTATTTATTATTGCCCAGCCCTATTTTAGGAAAGGAATATTCTGAATGAGGGCATACAAATCTCAGTTTTTTGTTTTTTTTTTTTTTTACAGTTTGGGCAATACATGTCTACCCTCCTATCTAACTAAGAGACAGTGAATCCCAGAATAATTTCCAATTCTAAAGTCAAAAGTGGTGTCATCCAATCGACGATGTCTCAAGTTTCCCATTGAGACTTCTTCCATTTTGTTTTCTTGATTTGTAGTTGTACTTAGTTAATGTCGTTGTATTTTTGAATATGTTGTTTTTAAATTTTTTTTGTTATGTTTACTGATTTGTTGAAGCGGTTTCCACCATTCTTAAAGCTTTTAGGTTTTCTAACCGTATTGCCAGGCAGCTTTCATCTTTCTTGAAGAGATTTAAGTCAATAAGGCTGCAGTCAGTGTGACTGGCAGTGCAAAACTCGTTTCCCAAACTCTTTGACCAGAACTTAAGAGAAGAATCTGCTAAGTTTGACCCTTTTCCCGTCACATGTCACGGGCCGCCACACCAGGATCATCTTACTGCAGGATCAGTTCCAATTACACAGGAGAAACTTGTGATCTTAAGTATTCCTAAAGTATCAAACTCCAAGCCTACAAGCTAAACTAATCTGACAGTTAGAGGGATTATTTGAGTCATGAGATAGTGTGGATTAAGGAGTAACTTGAAGGTTGTGGATCAAAGTTATGGGTCTTTGAGCTTACTTCTTATTGAGTGTGATATTTGTTTTGCATTACATTTGAACGAGTTGGTTAAATGTCCTGTGGAATGTTTTACAGCATTTTGGAGCCACCAATAAGTTTCTGACATACATTTGACTGGATATTAACTTTTTTTTAAAATGATCTCTAGACTCTTTTAGCACAGTTAGTATTACTAAATGTTGTTAAAATCAGTATCTGTGTGTATTCCCTGTAAAATAACTAGACCTTTTATTTAACTGCTAAAAACTCCAAAAGACTGCCAACATTTCTTGACCCTGCATGTCAGATGAAAGACTGAATTATACTCTTTAAAAAGATAAATTAAACTACTTGACTGTATTATGTTCAGCTTCATATTTTTATCTGAAGTAGGGCTGTTGTAAACGAATATTTTAGTAATCGAGTAATCTATCGATTATTCTTACGATTAATCGGGTAATCGGATAAAAAAA